>RJWM01018929.1:0-40078 GCA_004363535.1 Dasyprocta punctata
TCTTGTAAATTATAGAAAAACAAATGAGTTAGAATTTATGTGCTATCATGATTAAGGGTAACAGAAGAACCAAAAAGTATGGTAGTCACCAATAATTAACCAACAAAAAGAAAAGCATATTACATTACCTTGGTGAAGAGATTGTTAATTTTGGTTCCTGTTTATAAACAGCATATTCTTTGAAGTATCTACTGATTTCCAAAGGTTCAGATCTCTAACCACAGACAAGCGATTACTGTATAAGCAGCAGCATGTGGCATGCCGGCTCTTCTTTCAGGTTGCACACAGCCCTCTGCACACTCAGATCAACTCAGAGGCACTGTGTACCCTCACCTCCCAATTTTAATCACAAACCAACCTTTTCTCCTGATCTCCTTCCACTCCTTCCCCATTCTGTACCCCTTCTCTGCTCAAATTTTCAGCATAGTTCATCCTATCACTAGACAAACTTTATTTATTTTTATTTGATTTTAATTTTTATGCCCTCATAAGAAAACAAGTTTCGTGAAAGCAGCGTTTTTATTTTCACTCATTGTGTTCACTATTATGAGTTCCCAAAGTGAAACACATAATCTTGTAGTGATTTTGTGTAATGAATTACTGAAAGAAAGTGGACACCTGCTAGAAAAACACACCTTAAGCAGTGTTTCATTTAGTTTACATATTTTGAAGCAAAATTAAACTTCTACTTACAGTTTGAAATATTCTGGAGTATTCTAACAAAGACTTTCACCAATTGAACACTTAACTGCGTTTTCCTGTTTCATTGATTGTTTCTATATACCAAATGGAGTGGGGATGACAAATACATGGAAGGGTGGGTAGGAGATAAACAACCCCAGAGAAGAATAAATTTTTCCTACATAACTACTTTGCAGCACAATGAAAAGAATCATCCAGGTTACCTCAGTTATAGAGGTCTGGCGATCGCCCAGGAAGTTTTTAAATGAGCGCCAGCTAATCCATCTGAGTTGGTGCCAAAAGGAGGTGGCGCAGTTGAACTCATTGAAGGCTGAGCTCCTCTTCTTCTGACCTTTGGAGAGTCGATCTAGTTCAGCTTTTGTATCTTTGTATAAGGATGAGTTAGCATACAATTCAGCTAACTTTTCCATGATTGGCTTATTTCTAATGAAAAACTCTTCATTCTTCTTACCTTTGTAATAAAAGTGTACAAAAAAACCCAATATTTAAAAAAAAGACATGATTCAATACATTTTCTTGTGACTCATTTCTTGTATCACACCTCAATTCTAAAGCATGAGAATAAAAAACTAATAGATTTGCCATGACTATATACACTAAAACATCACATTTTACTAGGACCATAATTTCATGGATACAGCAAACCAGTTGACCTTTTCCCATTTCAACACTGATTCTTAAAACAGATGCATTATTGCAGAGATGTATAATTCTTAATAAGAAACCCAGGTCCTTGAAAATCTTATAAGGCCAACTTTCATTTTTTAGACAATAAAGTAGGATTAAGCACTATTGGAGGCTGAGGATTTCCAGTTTGAACACAGGCTGGGCAATCAAGCAAGATGCTATATCAAATACACACACACACACACACACACACACACATAGAGAGAAAGAGGGAGAGGGAGAGAGAGAGAGAGAGAGAGAGAGAGAGAGAGAGAGAGAGACAGTAGAGAGCGAGTAGATACGAAGCTTGAGGGCCAGTGCTGAGTGACTCGAGCGGAAGGCATGCACAGCGAACTCTACCCAGCCGTGCAACCTCACGCCTCACTAGAAATCTGGTAGGGCTCCACTCAGTGTTTCCAAACAGCAACTGGAACTCAAAAAAAAAAAAAAAAAGCAGGGCTAGCTACTCTGTAGACAATGTGAACTTCAAACCAAGAATGATCAAAAGAGACAAAGAAGGTCACCATATACTAGCTAGGGGAAAACTTCAAAAGGAAGAGATAACAATCTTAAATATATATGCACCAGATATGGGAGCACCAAGCTTTAAAAAAAATAATAGAAATGAAAAATAAATAAATAATAACACAATTATAACAGGAGACCCCAACACCCCACTGACACAAAAAGACACATCAACTAGCTAGAAAATCAGCAAAGAAATAACAGAACTGAATCAAACTTGTGAACAAATGGACTTAGTAAACTTGTACAGAGTGTTCCACCCAACATCAGAATATATACTCTTCTCAGTTTCACATGGGCCATTCTCTAAAATAGACTATAAACTAGCCTATAGAACATGATTAAATAAATGCAAAAGAATCAAACTGTCCCATGCATATTATCTGATAATAATACCATGAAACTAGAAATTAATGACAAAAGAAAGTGTAAATACTCCATTAACATATGGAATTTAACTAATACACTCCTGAACAATCAATGGGTCACAGAGGAAATTAAAGAAGAAATTAAACAATATCTACAAGCAAACAAAAATACAAATACAACTTACCAGAATCTGTGGGATGCAATGAAAGCAGTCCTCAGAGGGAAATTTATTGCCATGAATTTCCACATCAGAAAAACAGAATGAACACACATAAACAACCTGATGCTACACCTCAAACATCTAGAAAAATAAGAGCAAGTCAAGCCCAAAGCCCAAAGAAGGGAGGAATGATAAAGATCAGAGCAGAAATTAATGCAATAGAGACTAAGAAAACAATACAAAGAATTAATGAATCAAAGAGTTGGTTCTTTGAAAGAATAAATAAAATTCATAAGCCCCTAGCTAACCTTATAGAAAAGGAGGAAAGGAAAAACCCAAATTCATGCAATAAGGAATGAAAAGGGTGAAATCACTACAGACCTGTGGAAATGCAGATCATCAATACCTACTTCAAAAACCTTTACTCTCATAGGTTTGATAACACAAAACAAATGGACAGATTCCCTGACACATACGAATTACCAAAGTTGGATCAAGAAGATGTAAAACTGCTGAATAACCCAATTTCAAATAATGAAATTGAAAATGTACCTAGAACCTTACCAACAAAGAAAAGTCCAGGTCCTGATGGATTCACTGCTGAATTCTACAAGAAATTCAAGGAAGACTTAATTCCAACATTCCTCAAACTCTTAGGTGAAATTGAAAGGGAAGCAAAGCTTCCTAACTCATTCTTGGAAGCAAGTATTACCTTAATACCAAAACCAGAGAAATGTCCAACGAAAAAAGAAAATTACAGGACAATCTCCTTAATGAACATAGATGCAAAGATCCTCAATAAAATACTGGCAAACAGAATGCAGCAAGTCATGAAGAAGATTATACACCACGACAAAGTGGGATTCATTCCAGAAATACAGGAATGGTTTAACATATGCAAATCAATAAACATAATACACTATATCAACAGAACCAAAGATAAGATGCACGTGATCATTTCAATAGATGCAGAAAAAAGCTTTTATATGTATGTGTATATATATATACATATATATATATATTTTTTTTTTTTGGTACTGGGAATTGAACTCATGACCTTGCACTTCCCATGCAGGCATTTGTGCCGCTGAGCTAAATCCCCAGCCATTAGAAAAACTTTTGATAAAGTCATTCATGATTAGAACCTACAGAAAATTAGAATAGATGGTCTCTACCTCAATCTCATAAAAGCCATCTATGACAAACTGACAGCCAGCATCATATTAAATGAAAAACTGAAAGCTTTCACTCTAAAATCAGGAACAAGACAAGGATATCCGTTAATTAGACAAGAGAGAAGAATAAAACAAATAAGCAAAGGAAAAGAAGAAGTTAAATTATCATTATTTGCAGATGACATAATACTATATATGGAGGACCCCCAAAAATCCATTGAAAGACTTCTAGGTGTAATAACCAAATTCAGTAACGTAGCTGAATACAAAGACAAAACTCAAAAATCAGTAGCATTCCTGTACACAAACAATAAACTGACTGAGAGAGAAATAAAGAGAAGCCACACCCTTTACTACAGTATCCAAAAAAGTGAAATACTTAGGAATCAATCTAACAAAGGAAGCAAATGATCTATGCAGTGAAAATTACAATACTCTGAAAAAAGAAATTGAAGAGGATCTCAGAAAATAGAAACACATTCCTTGTTCATGCATCAGAAGACCAAACATTGTGAAAATGGCCATTCTCCCAAAATTGTTATACAGATTTAATGCAATTCCAATCAAAATACTATTAACATACCTCACAGATCTAGAGAAATCATTCCTAAAATTCATCTGGAACCAGAAGAGACCTAGAATAGCAAAGGCAATTCTGGGCAACAAAGGCAAGGGAGGAGGCATCACAATCCTTGACTTAAAGTTATACTATAATGCTACTGTGATAAAATCAGCATGGTACTGGAATAAAAACAGACCTGAAAATCAATGGAATAGATTAGAAGGTACAACCACAACCACAAACACACTTAGCCATCTTATCTTTGACAAAGGGGCCAAACATGTTCACTGGAAGAAAGATAGCTTTTTTAATAAGTGGTGCTGGAAAAATTGGCTTCCCATATGCTGAAAACTAAAACAAGACCCATGCCATGCACTAAACTAAAGTCAAACTGGATCAAAGATCTGAATATAAAAACAGAGACACTAAATCTGCTGGAAGACAAAGTAGGTAGCAATCTTGAAGACATAGCGGTAGGCTGAGAAGTCATGAACAAAAATCAAACTGCACAGGAAATACTTTCCAGAATCAACAACTGGGATCTCATTTTATTAAAAAGTTTTTGAATGTCAAAGGAAATCGCCAACAGAGTGAAAAGAAAATCCACAAATTGGGAAAAAATCTTAGTCAACTGTCTGTCAGACAAAGAACTTCTCTCCAGAACATACAAAGAATTAAAAAAAAAAAAATCAGGTCCCAAAATTCAAAGACCGAATCCAAAAATGGGCATCTGAGATAAATACATGCTTCTTGGCTGAAGAAATACAAATGGTAAATAAATACATGAAAAAGTGTTCAGCATCACTGGTCACTAGAGAAATGCAAATTAAAACAACACTGAGATTCCATCTCACTCCAGAAAGAATGGCCAGGTTCAAGAAAAACACCAATAACAAATGCTAGAGAGGCTGTGAGGAAAAAAGAACCCTCCTGCACTGTTGGTGGGAGTGTAGACTGGTGCAACCACTGTGGAAATCAGTCTGGAGGTTCCTCGAAAAAGCTGGGATTGGAAGTCCCATTTGACCCAGCTATTCTACTTCTGGGCATATTCCCAGAAGAATTGAAAACATCATACCACAGTGATATATGTCCACCTATGTTTATAGCAGCACAATCTGTGATAGCTAAATCTTGGGAACAACCTAAATACCCATCAACTGAGCAATGGATAAAAAAGATGTGGTATTTTTATACAATGGAATACTACTCAGTTATGAAAAAAGATTGCATTGAGGCTTTATAGGTAAAAGGATGTGACTTGAGACCATACTCATAAGTGAAATAAATCAAACTCATATGTGTAGATACCATATTGTCTCCCTAGTGTAAGAAACTGAAAGAGTAAATAAGATACAAAATCTTCAATAAATATTGTGAAAGGGTAACAAACTACTCAAAAGAGAAAAATTACTGGGATAGGGAAAAGGAGAAAAGAAGCAATGGAAAAGAAAAAACATATAAATTTGTACGTATACACTTAAGAAAGCTAAGATGATTGTATTACTAATTCTATTAATTCTTGGAACAAAACAGTTAGCATTCATAGGATCAGATCAATTTTGCATGCTTATATCTGGTAATCTGAGTAAGTCTGGAAGATAACTATGCAAAATAACAACCTTAGTTATGTTCCTACCATCTTGTTTTGAAAGCCCATATTGCTATTGCTTTGGGATCTTTGTTATTGTTATTTATTTGTCTCTTATGTGTCTTGTTTTTCTTGTATTTTGTTTTGTTTTTCCCTCTAACACAGAAAGTATAGATGAACATGCATAGGCGTATACATGCCTAGAACTTCTAAAGAGTTTACAAAAATGGATTTTATTACATGTGATGGTATGAACCACTTCTCTGAAGAAAACGAGACATATGGTAGCCATTACTGATTTCCTATCATCTTGTTTTGAAGTCCAATAATGCTTTTATACTTTGTTTTCATTGGTTTTAATCTGTTCTGTATTATTTGATTTCAAGATGTGTGAAGGTATGGACAGCTATTTAGAACAAAACAAGAGACACTGTAGTTGCCACTGTTGATTTTCCTATTGTCTGGTTTTGAAAGTCTGTAATGCTTTCATTCTTTTCTTTTGATCGGTTTTGTACTATTTTGCTTTGCTTGAATTCATTGTGTGTGAACGTATGAAAACTATTTCAAAGAAAACAGACATTATGGTAGCCATTTGTCTTGGTTACTTTTTTACTCGTTGCTGAGACAAAACACCTGACACACAAAACTAGGGAAGAAAAGGTTTATTTAGCGTAAGGTTTTTGGAGGTTTCAGTCCACAATCAGCTGGCTCCAAGGCAGGGTGGCATGGTACAGGAACAACACTTCAAGGCAGCAGCCAAGCAAAAACAGCCAGAGTAAAAGGGGGGACAAGAGCAAGCCTCTTCTCCTCCTTTATATAGTATACAGGCCACCCCTCTGCCCAGGGAGGGTGTAGCATCCACAAACATCCTTGCCTTCCTTTGCACAGGATCAGGATGTCTACAAAGTAAGACCCCTGGCTCCCTCCTGAGTCTCTCAGTTAAACTTCTGACCTTCTCAAATTGACACAATAAACAGGTAACTGCTTGTGCTCTACACCCCAGGATGTAGAGCTGCTGCCTTACTTAATTAAGCTTCTAGACTTCTCAAGTTGACACAATGTATAAACCATAACACCATTGTTGATTTCCTATTGTCTTGTTTTGAAATCCTGTGTTGCTTACATTGTTTTGCTCTGATCTGCTTTGTTCTGTTTTGTTTTGCTTTATTTTATTCTGTTTAAAATAAAAAAATTTTTAAAAAAGAAGCTTGAGGAAGGATTTAAGTGATTTCAATGCCTTTCCCACAAAAATAATGAATGAGCATATTATTTTATAGAAATTCTTATTAGAAGTGATAGTAGTTTATTAGTGCTCATTTGTAAATTCAATCAAAACCAGCAACAGCACTATGAAGAACAGTGTATTTCTTGACTGCTATCAGAACACTGCTTTAATCTAGGTGTTGTGGTCTATACCTGACACCCTGGTAACCAGGGCGACTGAGGCAAAAGCAGTGCTAGTTGGACCTCAGCTTGGACCCTGACTCAAAATAAGCATCTTAAAATGTGCAGGGATATAGCTCAGTGATAGAAGGCTCATCTAACACTGAGAGGCCCTATGTTCAATCCAGCATCAGAAAGAGAGAGAGAGGGAGAAACAAACAAACAAAGAAAACAAGCATTCATATGTAGTCACAAAGCCTTCTTCAGAAGAACAATCACGTTGCTAAATTTCAGCCACTACAATTAGGTTAAACTGTGAATCTCACAGACTCACATACATTCATGGTTTTCCTCCTCTCTGTCTGATTTCACAGCAGTGAAGACTCCATTGATGACATCCAGCAAGAAGTCTGCAAAGTTGGTGCAGTGTTCACAGTTGTAACCTATGGAACAAAGAAAGAAACCCAAGATGACAAAGCTGATGACCTTGGAAATAAAAAGCATTCGTATTAAAGGGTAGGTGACGTGAGACACATGAACACAAAACCTAAAAACTTCTTCTCCCTTATTTTTTCTTTTCTCCTGATTCATGTGTCCTTTCCCGAATACATGTGATATTTCAGTGACTCTTTGTATCATACATATCAAGAAAAAAATGTAAGTGCCAGAGAATGTGTGCTTTCTGAATTCCCCTAGGAAACACTGGAACAGCCGTACACATGCCAGTAATGATGACTTCCTCATCTACTAACCTCGGAGGTCTAATTTTTATTTGTGATGCTATCATTAACTCCAAATAGACAAGAAATCCCCACAGCACCATTCTGCAGAGAACGTGACCAACACAGCATACCAGAACTCAGAACTCAACTTCTTTCAGTGCAATCATTTCATCTCAACATGGCAAAGCAGCGGTACATAAATGTTGGCATATTAGAAAAAAAAAGACCAAGAATGTAGCAGAATAGCAAGATTGAGCCTAGGCTAGGCAACCTGGTGAGCTAGTGAGACACACTGCCTCAAAATAAAAACTTTAAATATGGTTAACGGCATAGCTAAATATGCACACTCTTCCTCCAATCCTCAGTAGCCACCTCCCAAAAAAACCCAGAATGTTGAAGTGACACAATAACTGGCTGTGAGTCCACCACATTAATTACTAAACTCTCAAGAAAATGTCACCACACCTGGGAAACAACACAAACACAGGCCCAGAAGAGAAACTCAGACACATATACTCAAATTGGACAGGAAATGGAAAGGGATCTAAACAACAAACAATTGCTACAAAATGAAGGAAAGTTAGGTACTAAACTGGTTGAAGATGTTTTAAAGTGGTAGAACCCACAGTTTGCGGGTGTGTATTCAAGTTCATACAGCACTCCTGAGACCTCCTCTGCGCTTTTTGGGACTCCTTGCATGGGGCATCTACTACATACAGAACTCAGCCATACCTGCTGTTGCAAAAATACTCTAGAGTTCTCTGCTGAGGACCATGGAATATTAGTTTTCCTGCAACCAATAAGGTGAGGCTATCAGACATCTCGAAGATGGAATTCCGAGGCTCACGAATGGAGAAGATGATTGTTGTTTGCCTCTGCTCAAAAATTCTTTGTTAAAGGAGAGGAAACAGCCAATCATTACACATCCAAACTTTGCACTTCCTGATAAAACATATTATTCTTGATTTTAGACCATCTGATTCCAGTTTAACTTCATTTTCTTTTATAAATATCACTTTGTACCTCATACTGTTAAAATGCTAATTTTAATACTTCTATTAAACAGGCAAGCGTTTCTTAAAATACAGCACATGAACAGTATACAATCCACTAGAATCCTTATTAAAATGCAGATTCTTGAACAGTCTTTTCAGACACTGAATTAGAATCTGTGTAGTATGCACAAGGAGTCCAGATTGTAAATAATCACCCCCAGTATACTCACCTTTATGTCATACGAATTAAGTATTAAACCAATAATCACCTGCTCAATCTTAAATCTTCTTGTGCTTTATGATTATTATTAATTATTCTTCCTTGAGAAGACAACATTACTATGTACTTTCAATATCTTTGCTACATTTTTTAGAGATAATATCACCTTCATTTTCACAACACTGTTTAAATACTATTATTTCATTCATTTAAGGTTTAGGTTAATAGATCAAGACCCATCAAGATGTCACAGTTATATGGGACAAGACTGGCATCAAGTGTTGAGTTTAATTCCATGGTAGAAACATTGCTAAACCACTTTTTCACAGTAGCTTATTCTTCTGGATAGAAGAAACAGTGGTCAAATTCTCATTTCAAAATTATTTTTAAAATATTTATGAATGGAATCGCTTCATTTTAAGTATTTGATAAGCACTAAGCAGACACCAAAAGTGTGTCAAAAAGTGTTGTCTCAAAGAGGATTGGGCCACAAGATCAATTAGTTCAATAATGTGTGCAATAGAAGTAGCTAAGTTTGTTTATAAACAATGAAATTCTTTGCACAATTAGGAAATGTATTGTGAAATGGGAGCCATTTGCTAAAGTAAGCTGCAACCTGGGAAAAAGCAAAGACAAAAAGTAACACTCAGCTTTTAGATCTCCATTATACTATCATGATCTCATAGGTATTTAGTAAAACCACACTAATAAGAACCACAATCATTATACATGTATACAAAAGTGCTTGTCTCCGTTGGAAATATATAGAGGGAGGACAGAATGCTGTTTAATGGTAGAGCATTGTGAGGCACTCAGCTAGATACTGAATACCACACACCCAAATGGCATGAATATATTATATCTACATGGACAAAGAGAAGCACACATATAAAATGTATGTATTGTCAACATATTTCCATAATTCATACATACATATATGAACACACTTGTAAGTGTGTATTTCTTGGATTTGTCTAGTATGGGTCTAGAAGTAATGATAACTCAATAGTCTTCAGGCAATTAAGGCTAAACCAGGTCACTGAGTAAGTGAATACAGTTCATTTAAGAGAAGACAAGGACACTGACAGACACACAAAGGGAGGAAATAGCCATCTCCAGGTAATGACAGAAGAGACAGAAGAACAATGCCATGAACACCTTGTTTATTCATTCAGTTGAATCCCTCAGGCCTCTTTGATGTTCCATAGTCAGCAGTGTCTGGCGTAGTCACAGAGACACTGACCGTTCTATCCATCAGAGCTCTCTCTTGCTGGATCAAGCCTGGTCTCCCTCTCCTGCTTGCAACTCACATGCCACAGTCTTGAGGTCCTCTCTGACCCTCATCCTCCTGCTATCCAAATCAGTCATGGCCACACCACCCTGTCCTTCTCTTTCATCCTTCTTGATAGCACTGCTGTGTTCACTGACTGTTCCCCTCTAACAAGACAGGAAGAACTAGTGCACTTTTAATGTTGTATCCACTGCACTAAGAATGTCTTGTGCACAGAAGTAACCAGATATTAAAAAAACAAAACAGCAATTCCCATAGCAATTACCTTTTCAGGAATAAAAAGACAGCATGTGATGTGCTCCAGTCTAAATCCTTTGTGGGCTCATCCAGGAACAAGATGGAAGGATCAGTGATCAACTCCATGGCGATACTGGTCTTTTTTCTTTCTGCCCTAGACACACCATGGATTCTTTCAGTTCCAACCTAAAATAAAACATGACCAACAGAAATGACCACAGTCACCAGCATTTGGTGAACATTTTGAGCCAGTCTTGTACAAGACACTCTATCTTATTACTCTCATTATTCTGAAGAGATGAAAAGGAGGACACATCAGAGATGGAAGAGGGTTCTGTTTTCTGAGATGAGTAAACTCACCCTCAGGTCAGAACTGCTAATGGCTGAGATTAGATATGAAGCTCACCATTTTTTTCCCATACCTCTATAGTTGCCTTATCAAATCAAGTATGTATTTTTAAGGTAGTAAGCTAGAATAGTAAATGGCATTGCACAAAATGCCATTTACTAAAACAGCTGATAAAATCAGACATTGTGGCACAGTCCAGTAATTCCAGCACTCTGGAAGGCTGAAGTGGGGACAATGGCAAGTTTGAGCCCATTCCTAGCACTTACGGAGACCCTGTATCAGAAGAAGAAGCAGAAGCAGAAGAAGAAGAGGAGAAAGAGGAAGAAGAAGAAGAGGAAGAGGAAGAAGAAGAAGTGAAGGAAGAAGAGGAGGAGGAAGAGGAAGAAAAAGAGGAGGAGGAAGAAGATAAAGAGGAAGAAGAGGAAGAAGAAGAAGAAGAAGGGAAGGAATAAGGCTGAAAAGAGGTGAAGGAAGGTTCTGAGGTCAATCTCCAATATCACAAATGAAGGAATGAGATAAAAATATAACATCAAAAGGGAAAGGACCTGTGGAATTTATCAGACTTTTACCAATATACATCTCTAATGTTTCCAGCAAGTCTCCAAATGGAATAAAAAGAGTGGATTTGGAGTCAGAAAAATTCACCTTCAGACTACATTACCACCTTTTTAATTTCCATAACCCCTTCCCAAAAAACACTGCCTATACTGCAACTCATCACAGGATTTTATATATATATATTTTTAGACAAATGTAGAAGGTGGGATATTTCACAGTGCAGTTGTCTCAATCTTCAACTAGTGAGTGTCATTTTGGGTGATGAAAAATAGGGAAATTTTTGGGAAGGCAGGAAGCGTGAAACTCTGAGTCCCCTGAGACCTTATAATCTACTCTAATCATGCTACTCTTGACTCTCAATAGGTTCCTATGGAGAACTACAAAATAGTTGAACTAAAAAGACATTTCAAGATAATTTGGGGCATTTGAAGGAATATGGATTTAATAAATATGGTCCTTTGCTAGTTGATAATTGGTACTGGCATTTTTATAGATCCATAATATGTATTCAGCATGAAATATTACAGAATTTTAAAAAATTGCATCAGTAAGAAAAAGTTGAATTATGGAATACAACGTTTAAAACTGCAAAATCAAACTGTTTTCTATGATATTCTGAGTGAATTAATTAGATTATCTTTTCTGAATTTATGTTATTTTATGTTTACAATATTATAAAAAGTAAAAATTACAATTATTTTAATGAGTTATAGCATAGGAATTTTAAGCAGTCAATAATTTCAACCTTTTTGCTGAAAATCCCAGACACTAATATGGAAGAAAAAATAGATTAAAAAAACAGGATAAATTGAAATACCTTGTGAGAAAGGAAAAAACAAGAAATATAAACAGACTGAGAGAAAGGAAAAATGAATCGCTCATAATAAGAAAATGAATGATGGCATTGCAAGGCTATTCCTCCAAACCAAAAAAATTCATGAGTCTCTCAGCAAATGCCATGGGAAGCAGCAGTTACCAGAACCCTTGTTTTTCATTGACTGTAAGTAGAGGATGTCACACTGGCTTAAAGCATAGCCATTATCATCTAAATAGCTCATTTTCACCTAAAACCCCAAGTGTCTACTAGGATTTGTTTTATAGTGAACACTCAACTGGAGAAGTCACTCATTCCTCTGATTTGCATTCATGGGTCTGCATAACCCTCAAATTAGGGAGGTTTTTGTCCCTATGTTTTTTCTTCTTTACTTTTGCCCACAAGTATATTTCTAAAACCTGAAAGCAAACTTCACATAGAAGAGTCCAAAGCAAAAGATAAAGAGAAGTAAGGAGAGATGTAGATAGGGAAGATGGAGGGGAGAGGCCATAAAAATATAAACCGAGAACTACAGCAAGTAAAATGTACTTGTTGCAGGAAATTTCCCTAGCCAAGCCAAATCAAAGCAAACCAAAAGGAAGACTCTTTTCAGCGAGGAGATAAGAAGACAGCATTTAGTCTTTATACCAGCGGACCATTGGATTTCATGCCAGTGGACTGTTGTAGGGATAATTTCTCCAAAGCAACCCCCTGAATCAGGAAGGAGTTTAGTCTATATAGAATTAGAAGTGGGAGGTACAAAGCAAGTGATCAAACATTACATGATTGATTACATATATTGAATCATATATTGACAGACAGGCTAGTCTTCAAACAATAGAAACACTCCAGGAACCAGGGGAGGGGGCTCTTACAGAATGAGCACAGTTAAGGGCACTACCATAATATAGAAGTGTTCCTGGAGACAAGACCTTTAGTGAATGGGCACGAATCAGCCCAGAGTGCCTTAAGGTATAGACAATTACTCTGACTTAGTGCTTATCTGCTGTCAGGGGCAACTGAATTTAGCAGAAACAGCAGAACAGCAACTTGTCTGAGACCACTAACTGATCATAAAATATCTGTAAGTTTACTATTACATGAATGTGTTTCTGCATTATAACTGTGCCTCCAACATACTAAGCAACAATCCTTCTGTCTCATTATTTGTCAGTTCCAGAAATGAACATTCAAAAAGCAATAGAACAAACTTCCTTGGAATAAAGAGAGAGCGATGGATACCTAAGTTTAAAAAGAGAAAAGGACAAGTAGAAAAGTTTGTGCAAAATTAGCAAATGTTCCAGAACAATGATGCTGGGTGAGGATCACATGAAAAACACTACATGAGGAACAGGTTTTCTTTCTAGAACTTCTTCCACACCCAAGATACAACCATCCTTAAATTAATTTTTCCAGCTTAATTTAAATGTCCTTATGATGCAACTAGATACTTTTCTCCTCATTACAGAAAGCAGCCACTTTGAGCACAAACAGAAAAGTACTGATTAAGGTCATATTTTTCACAGAAGAGAAATCTTATTATGTGGATGTGATTTTACTGGTTTTAATCACATTACCTTGGAGTCTGCCACTTTACCCAGACATAATTCTTCAATGATCCCATTAATCTTTTCATTTTTTTCATGATTCGTCGTGGTTGTTGGAAGCCGAAGAGCTGCTGAGAAGTATAAGTTTTCTCTCACTGTCAGTGTGCCCATCACGACATCATCCTTAAGGCAAATGGTATTTTAGTGAGGCAAACTGAGTGTTTCCTAAGCTCTTCCATCACTTGAGAACATGCAACTTAATCCAAGAATGTAACATACCCAGTGTAGAACTCTAACTACTGGTAACCATTCAATTCTAAAATTACAGTAACTACCTGTACAGACAGCAGCAGAACCCACTGGCATAATTTTCACAACACACTTACATATTCAAGGAGAGTACAGGCAATGGTAATTGTGCTGCTCTCCTACAATAAATTTGTAGTTTTGTTGGTATCCTTGCAGATAAAAGAATTTTTAGCACGTGTCAAAAAGCAGCACAAATAGAATTTATTGCAGATCATAAACCAGACCCTTGATGGAGGTGCATGTACTCAAAGAAGTAAAACAGGCTCCAAGCTGGAGGACGGCACATGGAAAGGGCTGTCTTTAAGGCAGGTGATCTACGATGTGTATTTTTACTGTCCATCAGAGTGCATGTGTTTGAAGTGGAGACCTTGTGCCAAGTTTGTTGTTTTTTTTGGCGAGAGGACTGTAATGGACAAGACTAGTGCCCTGAAATTTATAAACTACTGTCAAAGAACTTTCAGCAGTTTAACACTATTTCAGTAAGGATGAAGAGGGTGTCACAAGATGGGGTGGTCTCCAGAAGCAGGGAAATATAGCCTGTCTTGCTGCAGATTTTTTTAAAGTATATTTTTGCTTTTCCAGTATAATTTTAAAATCTCAATTTTATGTTTCCTTTCTACTTTTATTTTATCATATCTCATGATGACTAGTAGCAAACACTTTCAGATTTCTTCCTACAATCATTTGCCAAAAACAGCTTCAAGGGACAGAGAGTAGTGAAAAAAGCGTACCTTTAGACCCTGTTGGAATAGATATACCATCTACAACTGACACCACTCTCCTGCAAAGGACATATTTCATATCCACTCTGCCTCCTCCTTTAAGGCCACACTAAATCTAATGAAGAATTATTAAAAGCGGGTGTAAAGAAACTTAGTTCTATAGGCATGTTTTATAATAAGCTGGAAGCTATACAGCAAGGCACTTGCCCATATAAAAATGTAAACCCAGTGGTACTTACTTGTGCCACATAACCTAAATAACATTTGAAATTGGCAGAATGAGGTTCTTCATTTATCCAAACCTCTCCAGACATTTTTTCTGGACATTTTCTTGCAGCTAAGACATCTAATAACCTGTAAAATAATATATCTGTTGTGAGGTTTCTATCCTTAAGACACAGGCCGTATCTCTCACATTTTCTGCTCAAGTGAGAAAATATACTAGGCAATAAATTCTATGGCTTATCTAAATACATACATGCATATTATGTGATATGCGAAAACCCCCTGAAATAAAAACATGTTATCATTGGTTTATCTAGCACAGACCTCCCAAATTATCCTCCTGGTGTGGGAACTTGGAGGTTCCAACCCAGGCAATGTGCTCTTCTAGGTAAGACTCATGACCTTGCATAAAACATCTGTTACATCTTCCCATTTCAAATATTATTCACTAACTTTCATACTCCATTGATTCACAATATTGGCTGCTGAAAACCTGTCACTTTATAATGTCCTAGTAAAAACCTGACCAACACAATTTTGTTGTCTTTCATGAACTGGCCTAACCGAACATTATCCATAGGACCAGACCAGATATGTACAGCAAATACTGAACCAACCCCAGCTCATGTAAAAGTGATTTTTAAAAGATACTGAAACTGTACAAATAAGGCTGACTTGTACTTTCTTTTATACTCACACAGATTTTCCAGCACCTGGAGGTCCCAGAATGGCATTGAGGCCAGGTTTCATGATCCCACTGTAAGCATAAAAATATATTGATTTACTGTTCCACATTAAACAAAATTGTACTAATTCAAAGTCTTAATTGAATGCACTTAGTGCAATTGATGAAATTATACACAGAAAGTGAGAATCAACCTATAAATAAAAATCTGATTAATAGAAGATTAGAACACAAAGTAAAGATATTTTTCAGTCACAACCTATAAAAATGTCTCAGGTCTCTTTAATTTCCTTTCATGTACAGTAATGTACAAATGCTTCTGTTCATGAACAATGTGGCTCAAGTTTGGTAAAATGTTGCTTCCCTTCAAGAATTCCTCATTGGGCGACAAACATGGCCATGGCCATTTCCCCATATGAACATAAATGCAGACATTTTCTGAGCTCTGGCACAAGGTTGTAGCTTCCTCTAGTTGAAATCGTGGTTGCAGACAGACCTATCCACACTTGCTCTAAAGAGCCTTTGGTGAGTGTTTTAGCATATACAGTGCCATTTAGTATTATTCAATCTAGTATAGCCCCAAAGAAATTGCAGGGCAAGCATCATGATATAAAGAGTGCAGTAGTCAGGAAGATGACAAACATGTGCAGACCAATAATTAGAAATTCAGTCGGGTTAGTGTTCTCTTCTTTCATACTTTTGAACCATAATTGTTTTATGTTCTTCTGGTTAAAAAATACTTATAGTTCAGAATAGATTAATCTTATTTACATTGAACCTTATGAGAAATTTGATTCAGTTCCCAATGAAAATTAGTCTGCAACCACATTAGTGGGGATCAGAACAGATTAATCTTACTTACACTGAACCTTATGGGGAAATTTGATTTGATTCACAACAAATTCTGTTTGAGCCCAGAGTCGCAGAATGAATTAAGTTCATGAAGGGAGGCACCACTGTATTCTGAAAACTACTTATTCCTTTGGTAACTGTACTAGTCAGGGTTGACTATAGTAACAAAATCAATATAAAACATACATAATTATACAAAAATATTTTTTAGGTTAATTTACAAGATCACAATTAGAAGAGACACAAGGGCCATCTGCAGGATCAGAGGTTGGAAATTCCATCATGGCCCTTTGTGTGCTGGTGAACCAGAGGATACAGGAGCAGCTAAAGCTGGAAGCCTGAAAACTCACAGTAGAGTCACTTGTGTGAGTCTCTAACAGAAGGCCAAAGGGTCTGTCCTGAAAAGCTCTGCTAGAAGGCTGAAGAAAGTGGAGACCAATGTATAAAAGCAATGGGGAAGACTGGTGCAAACAAAAAAATAACACTTCCTTCTTTCCCTTTGAATTCTACGCCTTCCAATCCACGACTGGTCTTACAAACTCAGATTACTGGCATACACATGAGTCTTTCACTGATACAAATGAAATTTAGTAACCTCCTTGGCAGTTCTTATTCAAGTTGAAATATCACAATTAATGATCACATTTTACCCTTTGTAAACTTGACAACCAGACACATTTCCTTAAACAATATTTAATCTCCAAATACAATAGAAAGTTCTTAATTACACCTAACATTGTACAACTCTCATGCGTATAAATGCACGCTAACTCCCTCCAAGATCAGAAGACATACTTTTACTACTGGGTGATCCTTACTTCTCTCCTGACATTCATTAACTTAAGTATAATCATACAAATTTAACAGTGTTTAAGAACAAAGGAACATTATGCTACAAAGAAAGAAAACAAAGATACTCATTTAATAAATGTGATAATATGCATGAATGTATTAACAGAATAGGAAAGAAATACTCTTTAACAGTCATAATCCTTACTTCTATAACTGGCTACTGGTCCTCGCTGGTATGATGACTAACTTCTACTATCCAAATTGTATTTTGTTGGCCATCAGAAAACACCTCGATAGGTATTGGTTCTTAGTCTTGTGTGGTGACACCTTCATTCATGAAAGGTTTGGGTCTTTTGTCAACCATGCTACATTGAGTGTCATAGTTTCCCACTGCTGTGGTTTATATCTGCAGTGTCCCGCAGAACCCTCATGTGTTCAGTTGTGGGGCTTTTAGATGGTGGCAGAATCATGGGAGTGCTATATCTGACTTGCTGTTAGGATATGGAGCCTGGTTGGTAATGGGTCACGGAGAGTCACCGTGAAGGATACACCACCCTTCCCACCTCCCCTGCTTCTTTCCCTCTCTCTTTGCTTCTGGTAGCTATGATTTGAGCAGATTTTCCTCCACCATTCCCCTCTACCATACCATTTCTTCTTTTAAGTGGTTGATGATTTGTGAGTGCTGGGTTTTGTGTTTCATTGATGAGAAAGTAGCTAAGATACCCACTGACCTGAATAACTGGACCTGGTAATAATACACACCCTAAGGGATCTCCTGCACTCCAAATGTACTCTTGCTGACATCCATTGTAGAGGACTGGTTCAATTCATCTTTTGTATTCTGGATCAATAACCCTCTCAGCAACATAACTGTCTTTTAAAATCTTGTTGATCCAGGCCTGATGTGCCCAAAATAATCAGTGTGAAGTCTTTGATTTCAGTTCAATGGAAGGAATCACTTCATTTCTTTGTACAATCATTTCCCCATCTATAACTAAGAGTTCTAGGCTCACTAAGCATAAGGCTGCAAGAACAGGAAACAAAAATTTTCCTAGATAGTTACTAGGAGTGATGGTGAATGATATGATTCCACTTCTACCTCTTGATTCTGTAGCCTATGAATATTGGCTATAGGAGAAAGAGTACCATATATCAGGCACTTAGTTAAAGTACATACATCCTTCTGGAGAACTTCCTTGTTGATTCAGGCCTGATGTGCTCAAAATAATCAGAGTGAAGTCTTTGATTTCAGTTCAATGAAAACACTGTTGTGACCGCTTATACAATCATTGCCCCTTCTGGAGCTAAGGCTTGTAGGCCCACTTAGCAACAAACTGCAAGAAAAGGAAGCACAATGTTTGCTAGTTTATCACAAGGAGTAATGGTGAGTGATAGCATTCCCACTTCCACCTCTTGATTATTTAAACAATGAATGCTGGCTTGGTACCATATATTGGACACATATTCAAAGTATGTTATTGTTATTGTATTGTTCTTTCACATTCAAATACTTAGTTAATAATTCCTACTAGATGTACCCCTCATGTCCCTTTCTGAATGGACAAATGATGGAATTCAGTGTGGAGATGCAGCAATTCCCAACTTGAAAAAGCATGAGCTGCAAAGGGACGAGAGAGGGAAGAATCAAAGAGACAGTTACGGGTGGGAAGTGCTTGAATTAGGGAATAAAGAAATGGACCAAGCAGATTAGTAAGCATATTAAAAAAGAGTCAGATTTTTCTCTTTATTTTGAGATTTCATAAACTTGAAAATGTGGAAAGATGCAGATGAATTTTTGCTGAATTCATGAGAAATCATGGATTTTTTTTTTTTTTTTTTTTTTTTTTTTTTTTTTTGGTACTGGGGATCAAACTCACAACCTTGCACCTGCCAGGCAGGTGTTTCAGCCACTGAGCTAAATCCCCAGCCCTATTTTTTGAGACAGGGTCTCACTAAGCAGTTCAGGATGGCCTTGAACTCCCTTTGTAGCCCAGGCTGGTCTCAAACTCAGTCACGGAATTTATATGGATACTTACATGTGTGTGTATAGGTTCGTGAATACATATAAACCCTATTTCAGTCCATTAAAATGGAGCAGTTGACATACATATGCACATATATTTGATATATCCATATGCTGATTTTTAGTACATGTTCACATTGCATACTAATTACTTTCTTTGTGGGGATTAATTTCAGGTACAGAATACATCACAATATTTTTCTCACCCCCTTTCCCCCAGCTCCACACTGCTCCCTCCATTTATTGATCTCCTTCCCACTTGAACAAAATCTATGTCCCTGCATCATACTGTCTATCTTCTATTTTTCTGTTTATTTATATTTTTGTTTTATCATATTTGAGGAACCATAATTAGTTAAGTTTGTGTGCCTGATTTATTTCATTTCACATCATGGTCTCGAGGTACATCCATTTTGTTATAAATGGCTCAAGTTTGTTCTTCTTTACAGCAGTGTAATACTCCATAGTGTACAAATACCACATTTCTTCATCTTTTGATATATACATGTTTATCACTCTTTAAAAATATCTTGATAATAAAAGAAAAGCCATTCCATCACCTCAAAATTGGCACAGAAAAAGTAAACTATGTATCTATATATCTGTACATATACATGGACAAAATAGTTCACAATACATTACTGGTAACATGGAAATCCTATACAATTCACTGCAGGTTTAAAAAGCACTCATTTAAAAAGATCAAACATATACCTTATATTTGATAATATTTCCTTCTCCTCCACTTTCCTACCAAGTGGAAAACCACTCTTCACTTTTACTTGATAGGAGATGTTACAAAAACTTAACACAGCTCCTTTGGTATATGACTTCGGATCACTGGAGGTCATCTCAGAGAGACCGTTGGTGTTTGTCTGTGACAATGGGATACAAAACTCATCTTCATTGGAGGACATCTGGAGAGTTCTCCTTTGTTTTAGAAGGAAAAGCAAGAGTTAAGTGAGACTCCCACTAAATTTTATTTAAACCCTATGTAATACATTTAAATCAATGTGTTTTAGAATGCATTCTAATAAGTACATTCCTTACCAACAAGCAGTCCACAAAACTACTTTAAAAACTATGAAGTGAGGCAGATTTTTTTGAATATATAGAGTCCTATAGTCATTCTAAAGACATAATTTACCTTATTAATTAAACAATATAAGTGTTACTCAAAATTCATGAAGGGCAAAAAAGAATGCTGAGGGTTAGATTAATCTGACTTGAAAAGCATATTATGAGACAGCTTATGTTCAGGGAAAGATGACCTGATCAACCTCATACATCCTGCATTTTATTTTAATTTGTGAGTTTATAAATTACTAGTAGCAAAGGGGATTTAGTGAGTCATTCAGGAACAGTATTTAATTAAAAATGTAATACTTAATCTCATAAGTAGAAATGAAATCTCATAAAGAAATGAAATTAGTAAACCTAATGAACTGTGTATAGAACACACTAAGGATGGAAATTCTCGCTGGCTGTGCTAGCTCACATCTATAATCCCAGTATTCCAGTGGCTGAGTCAGGAGGTTTTCTATGAGTCCAAAGACAGCCTGGTCTCAAAGACAATGCAAGGTCAGTTTAAACTACATAGAGAAACTTTAATCTCAAAAAACTAAATCACATATGGATTTTTTAAGTGATTGAAATTGTGACCTTGATAAACAAATTCAGAAAAATAAAAAGTGCTAAAAAAAAAAAAAGGGTAACAACTTGAAAGAGTACAAGTAAAAGGGACAGGAAGAAATGGGTCTGGCATATTTGTAGCTGAAGGTCAGAGAGAGAAGGAAAAATAGAACAGAATTACCATTTAATCAACTATTGGTCAAGCTTTTCCCAAAACTGATGGAAGTATTAAGCCACAGATTAATGAAACTTTACAAATATGAAACTGAAAAGTTCAAGGGAGCCACTTGCAAGCATAGAATAACTGAATTGACAAAAAAAAAGTAATCTCTGAGTAACTGCTTCTATATTCAAAAATTTCTATACTCAAAAATTTATCATTTAAAACATTCCACTCACTTTGGAAACTGGACACATAGGAAATCGTTTAAAACTTAGCACCTAGGAAATTAAAAGTAAGAAGCTGAATTTTAATGTGCGATCACTATGAATGATAAAAACTACCCAAAATTCCATTCTCCAGAAGCAGTTAAAAGAAAGGGCACAAGCGCTGTAGAAAGTTCACATCTTTACTTTAAAAAACTGTCAGTCACCTCCCCGTGTCCTCAGAAACCAAATACAGACTTCCTACAGTTAACAACCTTCTGTTTAACAATTGTTTGGACTTAAATTCTGCCACTCAGACTTAAGATAAATTTACACTTGTTTGGACAGCTCTGTACATTATGTTCTTAGAGCCTAAATATCTTTTTTTTTCCTTGTATACTACATCTTGTTTCTACAGTAGTATAATTTTTACTGATTGTACCGTGCAGTTTTACATTCTATTATACATTACAATACTGCATGTAAGAGTTACACAAATAAAGTCAGAGTTATCAAGTTGAAGTGTCCTTTGCCATTTCTTTGTTTCGAATATTTTAATGTACCTAACTATACACAACTCCTCGCTTAGCGATCAATTCATTCAAAAACCTAGGCACAAGGAACAGAACTCAGTCAATAAATGAAGAATGACCGTAGAGCCTCTTCCAGCACCAGGCACCACCTCTCCTACTGTCACGTTCCTGTGATGTTCAGGTACTAACGGTATTTCTACCCTTTCCCAAGAATTGTCAACATTACCTTTTCTTAGAATACTGCCTGAAAAAAAAAAAGGAACATTCTTTTAAAGATCTGCTCATGTAAAACTGAACCCAACACTTTTCCTGGTTGTTAAAAATTATAACATAGTATTATAGTATAAGTCATGAGTGATACCACAGGATACATACTAAAGTGACTTAGATGATACGTTTTGTGGTATGTAAGTGTGGGAGACCACCATGGTACTCTCTTCTGAGAAATAAGCCCTTGCCTCAATCTGTCCCTGCCCTCTCCATTTACACTATTACTGAGATATGCAGAACTGCCTATATTGAAACAGATGTCCCCTTCTTAAAAGAATACTATCAAGGATGGCTAAGGGAATTATGGTCTCATTAACGGCAAAGCAGCAACATGCGCGTGAGAATAGCCTCCAAGTCGATGGTTGCTATGGAGGTGCAAGTGGGAACCTGTGAGATTCCAGGGCTAAGGCATGAGATACCATTCTTAGGTTTCAGTGTTATGCCTTCCTGGCAATGAACGTGTCAGGCTTGCATGTATCAAACTTTCTTACATTTCTAATTGGAGGACTTTGTGCATGATACAAAATTGCTGTTTCTCATTACAGCTGATGCCTGCAAAGTTTCTTTTTCCTAGCACTCTGACTTGACCCTTACCTATCTTCCTGATTGACACCCATAAAAGTCATGAACTTTTGGGCATGAGGCCTTTTGTTCCACAGAGACCACTGAGTCATTCCAGAACTCCTCAACTGCAGAAGTTTTTCTCTTTGTCTTCATTTTGCATCCATGTGCCATATTACTGGGTGAGATACACTAATACCTTCAATTTTGTCTAAGAAAACTGGAAGGGATATTGAAAAGAAAATGATCATTTCTCCCTGAAGGGTTGTCTTTTAAAATTCTGACTAAACCTGAGATAAGGACTACTGATTTTGAGCATAGAGTAAGCTGGGTCAGAGAAACCTATTAACATAGGAACGCACATTGCACCAAACCCATATGTGCTCAATACTAACCTTCCACAACACATCAGGGCTGATAGCTCTGCCTCTGTTGATCGTCAGATAAGAGCAATGGGCTGGCAAGTGAGGCAGAGCCTCTATAGTAAACTATGAGTAGAACTGCTGATCTACCTCACTCCTTTGATGATAACTTCAAAGCTCGAAAGGAGGAGAGAGGAATGAATGGTTCCATTTATAGTAAAAACAGTCCAGACAGGGAAAGGATCCATCTGGTGTAGACTCATCATAAACTTTCTTTTCATAACAAATTATGAACATATCTTTGTGGCATGATATTTTCATGGAGGAAAGTGAATCTGCTGGTTTTCATAGATGTGTGCAACATCACTCACTGTACTTCTTTTAATCTCTGAACAGAAACCAGAATTGCCGCTTCCTAAGCAATGCCCTGTGCTGGTGTTGCACAATGAGGGACTCTCCAGATGCGGGATCCCTAGCTCAGTGGATCCTGCTCAAGGCATCACAGTTGCTAAGTGAAGGAAAGAGATCCACACCCAAATTTTTCTGACACCAAAGTTCCCTTTTATCAAGGTGTCAAATGATTTAGATAAAAGCTAAATGTTTTAGACAAAGCCTTAGAGAGCTGCTGAGTTTGTAACCTTTCAACAATAATTCCTATGCTTTCAGGACACAGAGTGATGCTTACCAGCTGGCGTTTATTGGAAGGTGTTGCTGATAACCAAGCACAGCTAACAACCAATTACCAATTACCTTTTTTTTCGCTTTTTTTGTTTTTTGTTTTTTTTTTGGTACCAGGGATTGAACTCACAACCTTGTGCCTGCCAGGCAGGTGCTTAGGCCACTGAGCTAAATCCCCAGTCCTATTTTTTGAGACAGGGTCTCACTATGCAGTTCGGGCTGGCCTTGAACTCCCTTTGTAGCCCAGGCTGGTCTCGAACTCACAACGATCCTTCTGCCTCAGCCTCCAAAGTGCTGGGATTAAAGGCTGATTACCATTTTAACTCCATTTTCTAGAACAATTTGCTGCTAGACATACCATGCAAAGGAAATACAAAGTCAGAAATGAATTCTGTTTCATCCCCATGGACTTGTTGATGAAATTGCAGTGTTACAATGTCTGCCCCATTTGTACAAGAAAAAAAGGCTCTATTCAGACTGAAAAACGAAGCCACATAAGTGTCTATATCCCTGGAGTATTTATTTATATTCATTGTATCATTTTCTGATCTCTCACTGACATTCATTTAGTCATTCATTCTCTAAGAACCTCACCAACTGGAAGATGGTTTCAGTGATTCTTCAAACTTCATATGGAAACCTCAGTCAAATTCATCTAATTGTCTCTAATTTTTTTCTACATTTCAACTACCCCTTGGTTTCTACATGTGTAGTTCTACAAAGGCTAAGCCACTGACATCCCACAGAATAGAAATTATCTGTGAATTTATGGTGGTCCCAGTTAATGTGCTTTGATACCATGTTCTACATCCAATAACACCATCTCCTATGCATTTTATTAGGAAATCTTTTCATATGTAAGTACCTTTGTGTGTGTGATTAGCTTTCTATTTTTTAAATTTATTTTAAGCAAGGAAAAATTTAAAAATGTTCAAAATAAGACAATAGGAGATTAACAAATTAATACACTGTGTATTGTTATTTTATATCAGTTACTCAGAGTTCAAGATATAGGCATTTAGATGTCTAAACAATATGAGCATAAGTCTTTCCTTTCAATGAATATGAGAAATTAATAGTATAACTATCTTTATCTTAAAGGTGTGTGCATGTGTGTGCGAATGCGCCAGATTCATTAGTCCATCACCCTTAGTCTCAGTCTCAGTCCCAGGCAAAGACTTGACACAAGAAAAATGCAGACAAATTTTCTCCAACAACCAATGCAGTCCTTTACCCCATCAGAAACCTCTCAAACCTGGCCTTTACTGGCAGGATTTCTATCAGCCTCTGTCTTCTGAGCTCTGAGTAGAATCTCCCATAAAGAACAGCCTAAGGCATTCCAGCTCTACTCTTTCAGGCAAGATCGCCGAACCTCTGCCATCTCTTCTCACAAGCTATTCCCAGAGGTTCTTGCAACATGGTCACAGCAATGACCCCACTCTTGGTACCAAATTCTGTCTTAGTGACTTCTTTCTCATTACAGAGACAAAATACCCACACCCAAATTTAAGGGAGGAAAGGTTTATTTTGCCCACAGTTTGTTGAGGTTTCAGTCCATACTCAGCTCCTCCAAGCCAGGGTGGCATATGGCAGGGGTGCAGCAATTCACAGTGGTAGAAGGCAGCAAAACTGGCAAGAGCAAAAGAGGAGAAGACAAGCATCTTTCCTCCCCTTATATTGTAAGCAGGCTACCTACCCTAGGGTTGGTATAGCACTCATGGCCCCAGTCCCAGCACTGGACAATGAACCAATCGCAAATTCTAGATTCATCTGCCTCTGAAAAGCCCATGTCCCGTGTTTGCGTGAGGCTTTGGGGGCATATCCAGACACAAACCATAACAGAAATTCATAGACTGAAAGTCAAAGGATGGAAAACAATTCTTCACTTGACAGGAACCCAGAAAAAAGCAACAGGAATTATCCTATTTGCAGTATTGTGACCTTCAAGCTAAGACTAATAAAAACAGGTAAAAAAGGTCATATGCACTTGTTAAGGGAAAACTCCAAGAAAAAGATAAGAGCCATAAATATATATGTGCACCAAATAGAGGTGCACACAGCTATATAAAGCAAATATGAGTGGAAATGAAAAACCAATAAGAACTAACACAATTGTAATGGGGGTCATTAACACCTCACATAACAAATATATTGATAAACTAGATGAAAATCAACAGAGAAATACCACAACTGAACCAAACCAATGAACAAAGGGACTTAGTAGATGTCTACAAAGTTTTCAATCACAATATCACAATACATATTTTTCTCAGCTGCACATGTGATGTTCTGAAAAACAGACCACATACTAGCCCACAGAATATACTTAAGTACACAAAAAGAAATTGAAATTCTTCCATCATCTAACCATAGTGCAATGAAATTGCAAGTCAACACAAAAAGAAACCACAAAATCTCCATGAACACATGGAAATTAAATAATACAACAGTGAACACCTAATTGGTCAGGAAAAATTAAAGAAAAAAACAACAATGTCTACAATTAAATAATAATGCTGATACAACACATTAGGACTCATGGGATGCAATAAAACCAGTCCTAAGATTGAAACTGATAGCAGTGAACTCTTGTATCAAGAAAATAGAATGCATTCAAACCAACCACCTGAAGTTGAACCACAAACTTCAGGAAAAAAGAAGTCAAGCCTGAAGCTCACACAAGGGAGGAAACTGTAAATACCAGAGCAAAAATTAATTGAATGGAGACTAGGAAAACAACACAAAATATCAATGAATTGAAGAGTTGTTTCTTTGTAAGATTACATAAAATTGATAAATCTTTAACCAACTTTATCCAAAAAAGAAGACTCAAATTCATGCAATTAGTAATGAAAACAGTAAAATCATAATAGATCCTGTGGCAATCCAGAAGTTCACTGAGAAATTTTAACTTGATAAAACCTTTAATTAGATAAATTGAGAACCCTTACTTTAATAAGATGTAAATTACAAAACATACGGACAGATTCCAAGATACAAATGAACTACCAAAGACGAATCAAGAAGATGTAAAAATTTTAATAATACAAAATGAGTCAATGAAATTGGAAATGGAATTAAAACTTTACCAACACAGAAAAACCCAGCTTCTGATGAATTCACAGCTGAATTTTACAAGAAATTTAGAGATTATCAGCCTGGAAACCAGCACCATGAGCCGGCTGCTGCCAGAGTGGGGACAGTCACACCCAAGCCTCTCTCTGTGAGTCAGCACCATTTATGGACTAAAGGGAGTGGGGAGAGATCCATGCCTCACCAGGAAGTGATCCTGCAGGGGAAACCATATCATTTTCATTGTTTTGTTGGGTTGGGTTTTATTCTCCTTTGTTTTGTTTGATTATGTTAAATCTGATGATATGAGCAGCTATTTGAACGATAACAAGACACATTATGGTAGCCATTTTGGATTTACTAGTGGCTTGTTTGGAAGTCCTTTATTGCATTCACTGTTTTGGTTTTATTGTTACTATTCTAATCTTTTCTGTTCAATTTTTACTATGTCTGAAAATATCTGCAGCTATTTTGAAGACAACAAAAGGCATTATGATAACTATTGTTGGTTTTGTAAGGTTTTGAAGTCCTGTATCACTTAGGCTGGCTTATTTTTTATTGGTTTTATTCTGTTTTATTTTCTTTGGTTTTATCCTCTTTAAAATAAAATTAACAAAAAAGAAAAAAAGAAATTTAGAGATAATCTACTGCCACTACTTCTGAAATTCTTTAATAAAATTGAAATAGAGGCAGTACTCCCAAAGTCATTCCTGGAAGCAAGTATTACTATAATACCAAAACCAGTGATAGACCCAACCAATAAAGAGAACTACAGGCCAATCTTCCTAATAAACTGAGTTGAAAAATTCCTAATAGAATACTGGCAAACAATGCAGCAAATCATCAAGAAAGATTATAAAACATGACCACATAGGATTCATCCCAGAGATGCAGGAGATGGTTCAACAGTCCCAAATCAATAAATGTAATATACAAAATCAATAGATCCAAAGACAAAATCACATTATCATCTCAATAGATGCAGAAAATGTGTTTGACAAATACAACATGTATTCATGGTAATACCGCTACAAAACAATTGGAATAGATGATCTTTATCACAAACTGGCAAAAGACATCTATGACAAACAAATAGCCAAAATCATACTAAATGAACAAAACCTGACCGCTTTCACTCTAAAATGAGGAACAAGATAAAGATACCCACTATCATCACTCATATTTAGTATGGTTCTGGAAACATCAGCCAGATCAAAAAAGGAAATAAAAGCAATGAAGACAGGAAAGGAAGAAGTTAAATTATCATTATTTGTAGATGACATGATACTCCAGATAGAAAAAACCAAAAACTCCACTAAAAGACTTCTAGATTTAATAATCAAATTCAGTTGGGAAGCTGAATGCAAAGTCAACACTCAAAAATCAGGAGCTTTCTTCTAAACATTATAAAATCACTGAGAGAGAAATTAAGCAAATGACTCCTTTGAATGACTCCTTTCAAAAGACCATCAAAAAAATGAAAGGCTTAGGAGCCAACTTAACAAAGGAAGTAAAATTTCTCTACACTGAAAACTACAGTACTTTGAAGAAGGAAAGCAAAGAAGATATCAGAAAATGAAATGATATCCTTTGTTCTTGAGTAGGAAGAATCAACATAGAGAAAATGGCCATATTCCCAAAATTGTTATACAGATTTCAGGCAGTACTAATCAAAATACTATTAATACCTCACAGAACTAGAGAAAACATTTCTAAAATTCATTTTGAACCAGAAGAGACTTAGAATAAGTCTTTAAAAAGTGAGTCGGAGAGACACTTTCATCTCTTGCTAAAAGTCCATCATTCTTAAATATATATTTATAATTTTAATTTTATATAAGTACACACATTGTTGCATATTTGCATTATTATATATTTTCAGCTCTTGTGCACTTTGGTACAGATATCTCAGATATACTATTCATTAAGAAAAATGAATTTTTCTTTTTGAAATTACTATTGCCAACTTTAAAGAAATAGGACCAACTCTAAGGCACTATCATGGTGGACCTCTTGGAGTTGGTGCCCTTGAGTAAATGAGTGTGGGCAAAATTGTCTTCTAACCTCTGCTAAAATAATCCTCACACATAATGTACAGAATTTTCATGGGAACCAGGTGTTAGGGTTTATACATTGTGTCAACTTGAGAAGTCTAGCAGCTTAATTAAGTAACTCAGCAGCTCTACATCCTGGGGTGTAGAGCACAGTTACCTGGTCATTGTTACAATTTGAGAAGGTCAGAAGTTTAACTGAGAGACTCAGGAGGGAGCCAGGGGTCTTACTTTGTAAACATCCTCATCCTGTGCAAAGGAAGGCAAGGATGTTTGTGGATGCTACACCCACCCTGGGTGGGTGGGGGGGTGTCCTGTGTACTACCTAAGGGAGGACAAGAAGCTTGCTCTGGCCCCCTTTTACTCTGGCTGCTTTTGCTCAGCTGCTGCCTTGAAGTGTTGTTCCTGAGGCATGCAGGACACCACCCTGCCTTAGAGCCAGCTAATTGTGGACTGAAACCTCCAAAAACTGTAAGCTAAATAAACCTTTCCTTCCCTAGTTTGTGTGTCAGGTGTTTTGTCTCAGCAACGAGTAAAAAGTAACTAAGACACCAGGTCATTCAGAATCCATATTGGTTCATTTACAAGGGAAACATATTTTCAAGGACCATATCCTTTGTCTATCCTCCAGTGCATACTCAATATACTACCACGTTCTGTAAGACTCAAAACAGTAAAAGTTAGGATAATAAATGGTAAGGTTTACAATAATGTTAAAATATATTTTATAGTATATGAAAGGTCATACTTACAAAAGCATTCCTTTTTAAATCCTAACTAGCATAAGCCCATCCTTTATCTGTTACTTTTCCAATTTCTTACTACATCTCACTTTCCTAATATATTTATTTGGAGATTATGTGTGGCTTAAGGAGATGTGACTAAGTGTGAATTCAGCAAGGTATATATGTATGCCAGTCAATCTTAGTTGTCAACTTAACTAAGAGAGGTTACTGGATCATAGAGGCAGGCTACATGTATCAGTGAATCAATATGCTAAAGTTGATAGGTGAATGTACTTTTAGGAGACGGAGCCCAATTAGTGGACGTGGGTCACTGGGGACATGGCTTTGGATAACAAATCTCTTCCTAGAACTCTTCCCAAATAATCTGCCACATGCCATGAGTTGAGCAAGATTTTCTCAACCATGAGGTTTCTGCCTTGAATCCAACAGACATTGGACTAACTCTTCTGAAACTATAAGCTGAAATAAATTTTTACCCTCTTAAATTTTAAGTATAGGGCAACATGAAAGCTGGCAATACACCAAGCTTAATGGTGACACACAATTACATACGTACAAATTTACAAAAGAAATCATCATAGTTGAATGAGGTTAACTGGGGAAAACACCAGCCAACAGAGAAATAAAGGAAGAAGGCGGGTGGGCTAGGAAAGCTCTCCAGTGAGACTGCTGAGCTGACATCTAAGGGTGGCAATCAGAAAGAGTGGTTCAAGTCCAAAATCAAATCTAAGGTACAGCAAAGAGGCCAGAAGGCATGAGAAGTACTAGAGGGCAAGAGGACAGGAGATAGATAGAAGGAAGGACAGTTCAGGCAGAGCCCACCACTGCCCACATAAGGAATTTGGATATGACTCTCAATGAGAGGAAAGCACCAGAAAGCTCTGAGTATAGGCATGACATGATGCAACCACGTTCAGAAGGATCACTCTGACACTGGTTTGCAGTTGCAAAAGAGCATGGAGACCACATAAGAGGCTCCTGAAATAACCCAAGAATTAAAAGGGAGATACTGCCCTGAACCCATCCCCCAAAGCCTATGGGCACACTTGGGAACTGATTTATCTCTGTGGCCTGCCCTGGTGCACCAGCAGATATGAAGCACTCTGAAAAGATGTTATTAGAAAGGGCACCTGGTTTCTCACACAGCTGAGGATGGAGGAAAGTGCCACCCATAGCTCTCTTTCTTTCAACACAGAAAGGTGTCTGTGAGAAGTTGAGTCATAGGACTCCAGCAGTTGAAAGCGTCTCATTTCCAGAGTAAAACCACAGACATCTCCTAAGAATTTCATTTGGAGTTGGTGTACATTGAATCCAGGGCTCACAATGCTTGGCATATCATCTACACTTCCAGAATCATCAGGATTCTGAATATTTTAACTAATCCCAGGAAAAAGATTACTTCTCCAGCAACTCCAACCAACAAAAATATTTAAAAAACAAAGGCCAAAATAGACACTTACTAAGTCTTAGAGGCATGAAAACTGTATTAAAAAAATCATTTATATTTAAGAGGGATGTGACCGATATGCTTCTAAAAGTGTGAGAGGAATGGGTAAACAAGTCCTGGAACGCTTGTGGAGAAGGGTACACAGGTGAGCAGATATCCAGGAGAACTGTAATCCCTTTTCTCAAGACCAGCATATTTAATTGGCATGGTGGGAAGATAAGCAAGATGAAGTGAAGGATTACTAGAGAATTTTTTATCCTGGGCCCTATGGAAAAAACAAGAGGAATAGGCAATTCAGCTGCATCTGAATTAGGGTTCATCACCCAACACTGGATCTACAACACATTCATTCATCTTCAAGACACATTTCTACAGATACATGTCTACCATATTAATGTCAATACTCCTCTTCCCTATTAGATTTTAATTGTAATCACAATTAGACACTAATAATCATGAACAGACTATCAGAGATGGACAGTAGAATTACGTTTCAAAATTCTGAAAGGACCTACAATAAGAAATATATTTTGATTCCAGGTAAAGTGGTACACAGTTGTAATCACAGGTACTCTCCAGACTAAGAGACAAGTACCCCAAGTTGGGGTCAGCCTAGACAACTTAGTAAAAATATGTCTCAAGCCAGGCATGTCAGCACAGACTCAGAAAGCTGAGGCAGGTGGATCCTCATGAGTTCGAGGTCACCCTGTGCTACATCATTTAAAACAAGCTTAACCTCTGTAGTGAGACCCTCAAACAAAACAACAAAAGAAACAAAACAACAAAAATCTGTCTCAAAAGAAAATAAAAAGTGCTGGGGTATAGCTCTGCACTCACACACTTCCCTCACATGCACAAGGCCTGGGCTTTAATTCCAAGGATCTCAATTGTATTTTAAAAAGCAGAATATTTTGTATCATGCTCCTCCTTAAAAAATTCTGTTTATGTGTATGTGCATGTGCAGTCATACCCATACAGTTCCACCAAAATTGAGCCAATTTGCAAACACACAACCCATTGAACGATATGTGACTGGGTTCTCTTGAGGAAACTTTCTGGTATACTACCAAATATTAACTTTCCTTCTCATTCTTCCCCAAAAGTATCTAAACCCTGTTACCATAGTAACTGTACATTGGGGAAGACAAATGATCAGAAATTTCAGTGACTACTGGACACTAGTTCTGAGCTAACACTGATATCATAGGAACCAATTATCACTGTAGGATTCCATCAAGTATTGGGGCCTATGGGGGTCAGGTGATCAGTGGAGTTTTAGCAAAGTTCCAACTCACAGCACATCCACAAAGTGCCAAAGCTCATGCTCTAGTTATTTCCCTGGTTTTAGAATGCATAACTAAGATAGATACATTTAACCCTTAGTGGAATCCTCACATTGGTTATATTGTCTTCTGTTTCCCATACTATGAATCTGTGACCTCATGGGGTACCATAGGATCAGCAGCAAAGGAAGGTAAGGGTAGGTTCTGGTTTACACATGGTTCTGCACATTGTACAGCACTACCGAGTGGGCAACTGAAGCATTACAACCTCTTTCTGGGACATCCCTGAAGGTCAGTGGTGTAGCAAAATGTTCACAATAGGCAATACACCTGATCATACATTTTTAACCAAATGTGCAACTATATACTGATTGATGAACTGTATCAGTAGTCTGAATGAATGGCCCAGGGACTTGACAAGAACATGATTGGAAAGCGGGTGACAAAGATATTTGGGGAACAGTTATATGGAAAGACTTCTCCACATGGGTGGATGATGTTAAGATATTTGTGTTCCATGTAAATGCTCAACAAAAGATGATCTCAGCTGAACAGTACTTTGATGATTAATTGAATAAGATGACCCATTCCATGAATAGTAGCCAATCCTTTCCTCACACAACCCTGTCACTGCACAATGAACTCATGAACAATGTGCCTATGGTGACAGGGATGAAAGTTATGCATGGACTCGGCAACATGGAGTTCCACTTACTAAGGCTGATGTAGCTACAGCAACTGCTGAATGCCCAAAATGCCAGTAGCAAAGAGCAACACTGAGTCCCTCATATGGCACAATTCACCAGCATGTTCAGCCTATAAGCTGGTCACCAACTGACTACACAGGAACCCTTTTATCATGGAAATGGCAGAGCTTTGTCCTTACTGGTATAGACACTCACTGTGGGTATGGTTTTGTCTTCCCAGCACAGAACTATGCAAATACCACCATTCATGAACTCATATATTGTTATGGTTTGTGTTTGGATGTCCTCCCAAAGTCTCACATGGCTATGGGGGGACAGAACTTTCCAAGGCAGCTGAGTATAGCATTTGTGTTTGGCTCATTGTCTAACACTAGGATTGGCAGTGCAAGTACTGAATTCACCCAGGGGTGAGTAGCCAAGATACAATATAAGCGTGGGAAAGGGGTTTGCTCCTCCCTTTTCCCCTTTTGCCCTTTTCGCTCTTGTCCCTTGCTGCTGCTGTGACCAGTTGCCCCTTACCCATGCAACCCTGCCTTGGAGCCAGCTGAGTATGGACTGAAAACTGTGAGCTAAAGAAATCTTTTCTTCCTTAACTTTTGGAATCAGGTATTTTGACTCAGCAATGAGAAAAATAACCAACACACACATCCATTTACAGAATGTCTTATCCACCATCATTTTATATTATGCAATATTACTTCTGACCAAGGAACATCTTCACAGCCAAAAAGTAAGTTGGCAATGGGCTCATGCTCATGGAATTCACTGGGTTTACAATGTTCTTCAACATCTAGAAGCAGCTGGATTGCAAAAAAGAAAAACATGGAATGACTTTTTTAAGTCAGTTGTAGTGCCAGCCAAGTGGAAATAGCTTGTAGAGCACGGGTCATATTCTTCAAAAGGCTGTGTGTGCTTTGAATCACTATCTATTATATGGTACTGTGTCTCCCATAGACAGGATTCATGGTTCCAGGACTCAAATGGTCGAACAGTGACTGGTACCAGACAACATTAGCACTAGTGATCCACCAGCAAAACTGCTAATTCCTTTTCCTATGACCTTGTGCTCTGCTGGCCTAGAATTTTTCATCCCCCAGATTCCACTGAACTAGAAGCTAAAACTTTCCCTGGTCCACATACCTCTGAGTGAACAAGCTAAAAAGGGAGTAATTATATTGACAGGAGTGATTAATCCACACTATCAAGCAAAAATTGGACAATTACTCCACAATAGATGAAATGAAGAATATATATGGAGTGCAGGAGATCCCTCAGGCTGCCTCCTAGTATTACCACACCCTGTTAAAAAGGTAAACAGGAAACTATAACAGCCTAATCCAGGTGGGATGACAAATGACTCAGCATCTTCAGCACTAAAACTATGGGTCAACCCTACCCTACGGGGAAAAAAAAAAAGAAAAAAGAAAAAAGGCCTGCTGAGGTGCTTGCTAAAGGCCCAGAGTATACAGAATACATAGTACAAGATAGTTTTAAATACCAGCTATGAGCATGTGATCACTTATAGAAAAGAGGATTGCAATTGTAATTGTAATTGTTCTCTCCTATTTGTTAATATGCATCCTTTGTAACATAACACTGATAGATTTAATACTGGTTCTTAATTATTGCCAAGCCTATAATATAAAGTTTAAATTGTGAAATATTAAGAATGAGCTTCACCCAAAGAAAAACTTTGCCTTCTTTATGACTTGTAACTAAATGTTTCGCAAAACCTAATGCAGTCATAGTTGGGGAAGTTTCAATGGTTCTTGGATTAGGGTGTGTAAATATTGATTAAAGGATTTATACAGGGATTAAGAGAGTGGAAAATGGAAGCCCCATTCAGGGTGTGGGTGGCAAAAAATAATATGCTTGTAGTCTGCATGGAATACAAAGGGACAGAAGAGAAGAACGTTTGCTGCAACTGCTGCTTGACGCCTTCTGCTTGCCCTGCCATGCTAAGAACTGTCTCTCACTTGTGATGCCCCTCTACCATGCCACCATGCCTTGGAGCCACCTGACTCTGGACTGAAAGCTCTATCAACAATGAGCTGAAATAAACCTTACTTTCTTTAAATTTAGTTGTTGGGTATTCTGTCTCAGGAACAAGAAAACTAAGACACCTTCCCTTATGGGGAGAAAATCCATGTACTTTCATTTGTGCACAAAACAACTGTACCATGTTATTATGTGTAATTATTAATTTGATATTGTAGCTGATGTCTACAGTTTAAGGAAATGTGTCTGGTTGCTAATTTGACAAGGAGTGGATTGTGAAAGTTAACTACAGAGTCAATTTGAATAACAAATGACTAGTTGATTGATTTAGTAGAGTTCTGAGTATGCCTGCATAATGAACTCCATAAAGCAGGAAGCACCAAACAATAGGCTTACACCCTGCTTGGGAAAAGAAAGGAAAAGAAAGAAGCCTCGCTTCTGCTTCTTTGTAGGAGCTTCAGTATTCACCCTAGACTTTGGAGGTCCATCTCCAGGCTTCCAGTTCAGACTTTTCAGCCATCAAATGCAGACTCTTAAGCTTTCTGATATAGACTACTAGGGCCTCTGCAGAGAACCACAAGTTTTCTACCTTGACTGTATTATCCTGCTGTCCAGCGTGCAGATGATTCCTTCATGTTCTTCCACCCTTGACTCTGCAGGTGGCCATATAGTATCATGTATCTAAATCTATTTATCTATCTATTTATCTATTTATATTCCTCTAGTGAATCCTAACTGATCCACCTATAGATATGTAAAGAGTAGTCATTGGGCCCTTTAATTTTACTAAAACAGTTCAATCCAAAATTACTGCCACAGAGAGCTCCAACATGGCTGAATAGAGGAGGAGTCATATCTGTCACTCAGAGAAGTTCCACTAAAAGCACAGATAATTGGAAGAAGGGATACAAAATTACTGCCATAGTAGATTAAAAATGTGATCATTTTCACTTGAAATAGTTGTCAGGTCTCCGAACTAGACTTGCCCAACTAGAGGGAAAAAAACTACCCAAGCAGATCTGTTATTCACACCTGGGGGAGCCTGATGTGAAACAGGAAGTGGGTAGCTTACCCAAATAGCTCAACCAGCAGAGAGCTCATTCTGTGAAAAACCACAGGAGACATCCTGTGCCTGCCAGCATCTGCTGTATCCAACATCACCTTATCACGTAGCCTTAGACCCCCTACTCAGAAACCCAAAATTTTGTACCCTTCTCCACAATGACTCCCTCCCCTACCTAAACACCCTATAGAAACATGCCTTCACCCCTTGCTAGGACCATGGTCGTTTTGCTCTTGGCCCAACCACACTGGTTCTGCATCAAAGTCCTCCCAGTTGCTTCAATCTTTCCTTCCTCAACTGTCTCAATTGTGCCATGGTTTACCCTATCAATAGTCGTTATCAGTCTTTTGTTATCAAAAACTGCTGATAGGAGCAGGAAATTTAGCTCAGTGGCACAGTAGCTGCCTGGCAAGAGTTAGGTCCTGAGTTTCATTCCCAGAACCCCCTCCCCCCCAAAAAAAAGAAATCTGCTGATAAATTGTCTGAGGTGACAAACATATACTACCCTGAGGGGACCACTGAATACTGTATATGTGAATTGAAATGTCACACTTAATATTTTTAATTACTATGTACCAACCAAAATTTTTTTAAAAATATGTTAATTCTTAATAGAAAAATTTGGAGAGTATTTATGGAACATGAGTTCCAACTATCCCTCCATAATTTCTAGCTTTATTATTGAAAAGGACCCAGTCACCAAACCACATATAGGACCAGAGTCTTATCATTCTAATGTGTCCCAGAACACTTAGGTTGAGAACAATGACAAATACACAAGCCCTCTCAGAAAGCACACGAGACCATGCACTGCTGTGTGTTATGGGGTAGCCCTGAGGCTGCTCTCCTATTCTATTTTTCAGTCTCCTCTGCATCCCCGTGTGACAGATGCACAAGACATTTCCCTCAAAAGTAAATCAGGAAAAGTACTGAATATCCAACATGTTTTTTCCATTATTACCACCAAGTTCCAACTATATGAGCTATATGACTGGTTTTTCCCTTTTATTTAGGATGCAGATGTGTTAAGCAGAGAGGACCCTTTGATCCATTCAAGCCCATTCTAAATGTACTCCTTCTTGGCATCTTTCCAAGCTAGGTTGTAGTTTATCTTCTACTTATGCTTATGATAACTTCAAATGCTTCACATACACAGTGCCATTACAGAATGATATTAAATTCAGAAATAATTTTGCATCTGTGTGTGTGATATTTTAATACTCTGTGATTCAAAAGAATGCTTTTAAAGGAATTATTGAATAACTTCCAGGGCCTAGAACAAAGATGTCTAACACTTTCTTTTACTATGAATTTGTATGTTTTTATGAAAAAGGAGGACGTTTTCTATTTGCACTAGTATGCAAGACAACAAAATATGCAATATTACAATTACTGAAAGATTTCCAACTTAATGCTTTTGTCTTTTCTGTATTAAGTGTTTAAAGTACTATTTTAATGAGAAATAAGTAGCCAAATATTTATAGTTAATTATGAAAACTCAACTATCCACAGAAAAATACAAAGAGGAAATGAATAACTGTAGTAAAACCACAAAACTTGGTTAAACCATGTTCTAGGATAAGAAAATATAACTGATTGGTCAGTTCCTTCAAAATACTGTTGTTACCATTCATTCTTCAACTGCGGTAGCTTTCCTTTTGAGTAAGATTTTACTGATCCTATCTCAACTATATTTATCTTCACACACTTGTAGGAAAGCAGGATGGTTACCCTTATCAACTGACCCAGAACCAGAATCAGGTACATCTCCTTATCATTTCAAGAAACACACACACGTATACACACACAGCGAGAGAACTGTTTCTATTTCATATTCACTTTCAAAGGAGTCTGTGACGGACCACAGACTCAGTTATCTCTGTTGAGCAATGTGCTGTTTTCTAACAAAATGTACAAACAAAGCCCACGGACCTTTCCCGCCACACACTTGGCTCAAACGTACTCACTGGGCTCAGCAGCGGGTCAGATCTCCAAGGGTTCCGACCTCAGGACACCAGGGCTCAGAGGCAGAGTTTCAGCACTCACTGATTTGAAAGTTTTTAAAAAGAGTTCAGAGGAGTCATGTACACTTCAAAACTGTACCCGAAGAGCAGTTTCCACCGGATGACAGGAAGCAACTGTGTCGTGCTAGCATCATGTTAATAGGTCTTCCTGCTATGCTTTCCAGATTACCAACAAACTCAGGTTCAACTGACTCTCAGGTCTCAGTCTCCCAAGGAGCCGCGACCGAAGGCCGCGCTGGGCTGGGCTCCTGCAGTTGTGCCGCATCCTGCAGACCTCCCCGATCATCCCCGCTGGGCTCCCGGCTGCGTCCTCCTGAGCCTCCCTTTTTCCGTAGGGGCTGCGGTCCCCTCTGCCCTCCAGTTCGGACACAGGACACAGTCCGCAGCTCCTTTCCTTCCCTTCCGGGGCAGCCCCTCCGTCCCCTCCTGGGCCGCTTCACTCACCGTGAGGCAAACTTGGGAAGGCACGGGCGGCGGGACGCGCGTGATTCTGGCGGAGGATTCAGAGCGAGCAGCCTGGGCGCAGGGGTGCAGGGCGCGGCTGGGTTTCCTGTGCCTGCGGGCACAGGCGGGGCCTCCCTCTCTAGTCCCGGAGTGGAAACCTGTCGGGCTGATATAAGGGTCGGTACGGGGGACTGCCGGGGTGGGAGCTGAGGGGTGGGGTTGGGGGCTTAGGGGTGATGAGCCGCCCCTTGGACAGGGACCAACACTGTCCCTTGGGCGCCTGAAGACTCCTCTTGCACCTAGGGACAAGCCCATTGCTCCTGCCTGCGTGACTTTTCCTAATGCATAGAGATGGTGGACTCCATGGGTTTCCCTGCCTGATGAAGTCCTCATCTGTCCCACAGGGTTTTGAGCTCTGCCCTGGTCCCGCAGCTGAGTTCTAAAGACCCAGCACGGTTGCCCCACTCAAGGGCGATAGTCCTTTCCTGACCACTGAGCCGAGGGGATATTAGAGGGTTGTGCCCCAAGTCCCTAAATATAAAGAACTGATTCTACAGGGCTTGGGCCTGGGGACGGAGACGGGGTGGTTGAGGGTCTGTGCCTGAAAGTCTTCAGTGTTATTCCTGGTCAGACTCCAGCACACACTTCCCTGCGCTATTCCCAGGCTCAGGAACCTCTAGAAATGGCTATGGGTTCAGGAAAACAGTTGGGTATCAGGTCCAACATTCACTCTCTGAAATGGTCACCTGCACGGAGACGTTTCTGCTTTGCCACACCAACCAAAACTCATTCAAACAACCGGTTACTTATTTAAATCAACGCTAAGAATTCTTGTTAATTGTTCACTCAATACAGGAAAGTTCCAGCAAAAAGCATAGAGAAGGAAATTGGTAGTGTATAATGTTTTAGAATATTGATAATACTCTACTGTATATTTTTAAAGAACTTTAACATTTGCATCTAATTATTCTTTTAGCTTCAGCTCTATCAGTTTATCCATTCATAACGACTCACATGAAAATAGATTTTTGCCATGTTCCTTGTAAGTCACAGTTATGCCAACTCTTTCAGATCCTGTTCTTAATAGCTGTTTTGATAACAGCAAGCTGAGAGGGAAGTTTCAAGAGAGAATCTCTCTCTCTCTTTTTCTCTCTCCCTGCCACCACCTCTCTCTATCTCTCCACATATAGGGGGAGGACATGTGAAACAGGGAGAAAGAACATGAAAAGCAAAGTGTAACAACTACAAATTTAAATGTAAAATTCTGTAATTATATAAGTGAATGAGAAGGCAGGGAAATTTTCTCAGTGCTAAAGGGCTTGGGGCCAAGGTTCATGTCCCAGCCCCAAAGGAGGGTAAAATATTTTTAA
>RJWM01018930.1:0-40077 GCA_004363535.1 Dasyprocta punctata
CTTCTGCCTTCCAGCAGCACCGAGGGTTCCTGCTTCCCACTACCTCAGCTGAGTGCATGTCAGCTTATATGACTTTACCATATGTAGTCATAAAGAAGGTGACAGGCTTCAGAAAGAATGGTGACAGTAATGGATTCTAATATATTGAATAACATTTTTGAGAAATTCACATTCCACAGTGATATTTCAAAAGAGAGAATGGGAGGGCAGCTAAAGCAAACCTCATTTTTACAGAACTATTGGCTAGTAAATGTAGAGGAATGATAGAATGTAACTCAGAATGTCTCACCATGGTTCACTGATAAATGGCAAAGGGAAAATTAGTTCTTTCAGTAATGAGGTCTGGCAGTCAGCACCTTAAGCAAGTGAGACAGCAAGACATGATGTACTGGCAGGAGGCAGAGAGAGAGACAGCATGATCGCATCCCAGCAGGGCTCTTGTGGGACATCTGACCTGAGTCTAGACACAGCCATGCCAGCAGATGAATCCAGACCATTATTCCTGAACGCCTCAGAGGGTTCAGCGTCCTACAGAACAGAGGAAGGGGTCAGTGCGGGGCTGGGGGCTTGGGAGGTGAGCTTGAGAGGATGAAGTCCTATAACTGCAAAAATGTGGTGCAGAAACTTTGATTAGCTACTATGTTTAAAAAAATCTATGAAGACATTTTTATTTAAATATGGATTGAAGACCAAATATCATTAAATTCTTGTTGATTTTTTTGGGTGCAGGTACTGAATTTATGTAGAATGTCCCTGCTGGGGGGAGACACATGCTAAATGTCACAATGTCTGTAAACTTCTCTTGGATATTCTGGCAGAAGGGCAGTGTGTGTAGTCTCATATGGAAACGGAGTAGTGCAGTACACTCTTAGGAAGTGTCGGTGAATTTGGGTAAGATGCATAGACATGTTTATTGCATTGTTCTTTCTAATTGTCAGGGAAAGTCAAATGCAAAGTCATTTGTCAGTCAAAAATTTTTAAATAAAAAAGTATTTGAGGCTGGGAATGTGGTGCAGTGGTAGAGTACTTGCCTAGTATGTGCAAAGCCCTGACTTCAATCCCCAGTCCTTCAAAAAATAAATTAAAAAATTAAAAGCAGACAATGTGATACAGTATTTTCAGAATGGCCTAACACAATGGACTCGCTCCAGGCTGCGTGAATTTTAGGTTTTAACTGTGGTTAACTGTGATAATTGCATCCCCGTGTAGCTGACACAATGTGATTAGATCTGAATAAGGAAGCATTTATAATCCCGATGAATGGACAGAAACAGAGGCACGTCAAAGGGGCCTGATTTGACTAAGGCTGCTCAGCCAGTGAGACACAGGATCAGGGCTCAAACCTAGGCTTCTGCCTCACTGCCCAGCTGTCTCTCATAGCGCCACCAGGAACCGCGTCATGGTTTGCTGGACACCCCTTCTCCAAAGGGTCTTAGAAAAGTAATCGTCATGGCCATTTCTGTCTTTGTGGAGTTCAGATAGGAATCAAAGTTGTCCCTTTTGAGACTGGTCTGAGCAGTCATCCAGAATATTTCAAGAGTGGTGCAGGCAAGTGCTGCTCACTTAGGGGGCGCATTCTAAGGTGGCCTCTTAAGGAGATTTAATGAAAAGCTAAAGTGGCTATAAAGGGACATAAGAGTATAATGCGTAGTTTTAGCATTAGCCCCATTGAGCTTCTCCTGCATCAAGTGAAGTGTTTTGTTTTCATAAAATGAGCTCACAGTTGGTAAAGATTTTGGTACGGGGAGGGCGGGACAGGCTCCATTCAAAGCGAAATTTTGAATACTGCTAATAATGAAAAGAGAAGGCTTGTTGTCATTATTTCCTCTTCAGGGGCGCTGCTCTTTATTCAGCAGGGTGCGCCCCATGACCCTGCACTCGCAGAAGGGCCCATTCGGCTGAGAGCAGCACCAGGCAAACGAGGGGGCGGCCTGGAGTGAGGAGAGGCGGCAACCCAGTGGCCAGCAGGCTCCCCAGAAGGGAGGGGTGGGGCAGTGACACCCCGCCATCAGGACACGCATGATTCCCCTGCAGATCCTCACCAGCAGGAGGTACTGACTCTGTGGCTGTTGCGCATATACCGGAAATGTGATGCGTGAGAAAACTGCTTGATTTCTCCTTGAGATTGATTGGTGGCCCTGTCTTGGGAGCTTATAGCCCTCAAATCTCCACCTTTCACTTCTGCTTCTCTCCACTCCCATCTCAGTACGTTTACCTGGGAGCGGTACCCATGGGGTCCTGCTGATTTTAGCTTTAGGTCAGAATTGATGGAAGTCTTGCATATTTTGGTCTTTGAATAAAGGCTACTCTGTTGGGTGGTGTCTTCTTATTTCTTGAGTTTCCTTGAAGCCTTGCAATCTGGTGTGGCCTCCACCTTAGGCAGGAAGTTTGCCCCCAGTAGGAGCCTTACTTACCCTGCGCCCCTCCTGCAGCTGTGTGAGTGTTTATGCAGTTTCTCCTGTGGACCTCTCGCTTCCCTTTTCTGGTGTGTGGCATCACCTAATGATTAAGAACGTACCTCTGGGGCCAGATTGCCTGCTTCCAAACCTTGGCCAAGGATAAATGCTTAACCTCTTGTTGCTTTGGTTTCCTCATTTAAATTAAGGCTAGAAAATCTCACCAAATTAGGTTGTAGTGAGACTCCAATGAGTTCTTCGAACAATGCAGGCCTTATATAAATACTAGCGGCTCTAATCACATGTAGTCACACAAATGTTGCTGCTGAGTTGGTGAGCTCCAGCTCAAGCCTCAGCTCCACTATGCAGCCCCCTCTGACTTCTCCAGCCCAGGAAGATGTTCTGGTTTCTGTGTAGTGCACACTCTCATAGCAGCTGTCTCCTGGCTTGTATGCTTTCGCTATTTCATGTCTCCTATACTCGTTGAGAGTATGCACTCCTGAAGGACAAGAAGATTATTGATCATCTGTTATGTTTTCAGTAAAGACCTAGCAAGACTAAAGCTCCAGGGCATGTGGTAGCTCCTCTCTCAGAGACAGTGCTGTGAATGTGGTGTATTAGTGGAGGACATGGGGACCCTGTATGAATCTCTTATGCAATGGTAAACCGGAAGTACTTTGTGAGCCGCAGGCAGAGCATGGTGTGTGGGGAAAGAGGAAGGAACAGGCTACAGAGAAGAATTTGAAGGATCTACAGTCTCCTTCCCAGGGTTTAACAGTTGTAAGTAGAGGATTAGAATTATTTTGAAATTAGTTTTTGCTTGCTGCTGTGTATTCTTTTGATTGCACAAGAGTTGGGGATATGTTGGTCACGGCTTTGTAACATGACAATTATATATGTAAAATTATATTGATACAAAAGAAAAACTACTGTACAAATGCAGTAAACCATTGATACCCAAGTTTTAGGATCCACTGATATAAAAGAGAGTCCTCTCAGAAGCTTTCTTCCCTTGCTTTACATCTATGACTTCTTTTCAGGGTCACTCCAATCCATGTGCTCCCTTTTTTTTCTTCAGGGGTGATCTCCTTTACTCCCTCATCGCAATGCTACCCTGAGCTGGAGCCAGAACAGAAGGGATGAGAGCGAAGTGGAGATGAGAATGGAATATGGTCACTGGGTTTCAGATCTAAGTAAATGAGACAGTGCTCAGAAGGCTGCATCCGAATGGTGGGGCAAAGGAGGGCATGGAGGGCTTCTTATGCGAAGACAGATGGAAGAGATTCTGGAGGAAAGAAAGTCCAACAGGGACGCACAAAAGATTAATACAGTGCCTCTCAGCCTTCGTTATACTGTCAATCACTGGGGACCCTGGGAAAGTGCAGATTTTGAGTCAGTAAGGCTGGGATGGGTCTGAGAGTCTGCATTCCTAACCAGCTCTCAGGAGATGCTGAAGATGCTGGTTCGTGCACCACGCTTGAAACATTAAGTTCTAAGAAACACCACGAAAGGAGTGGGCCTCTGAGTCTGGTGACCCAATGCAGGGCTGTCAAATGGCATTATGCTAAGTGTCAGGGGATAGAAGGAAAGGGCATAGATAGTGCTGTCTCAGAGGGGCCCAATTGGAAGGTGAAAAGTCAGAGGAAGAGCAAATCCTATTGATGAACTAGTCTACCTACTTGGAGACTATCCTCCCAGACTCTTCAGTTGAAATCTTAAAATTTCTGTGGTCTCTTTTAAGGAGGCAGCCACTCCCCTCTAGGAGTCTTCCTAACCTCAGAGCACTCCATGACACAGTGAGGAAATTCAGTACTAAAAAGCCTCAGGACCCATTTGATTTATTTCAAGCTGCATTAGTTGGCTAGTTGTTAGGTGAACATAAGACTTTGATGCTATTCCACAGAGCGCCATCCATCCTTGGTATTTTAGGTGAAAAAGAGCAATGTCATCAGCGAGCAAAGAACATGGTGAGGGTTCTTCTCAAGCTAGAAGTGAGAATAGCAGGAGGCAGTGGCAGGAAGAGAATTTGGGAGTCTACTCACAGTGTGATGGATTCGTTATTCATCCCTTGAAAAGCATTTCCTGGTATGGTGGTTATGTGTAAGTTATCACAAATTTCCCTTGAGGAAAGAAATTAAAAATATTTACTTTCCAAATTTTAGCTGCGAATAGGAAACTGTTATGCATAGCAATCATTCCGGTACTTACAGAATGAAATTAAATTCAGATGAGAAGATCTTCGTAACATCTGGAAACGCTCGGATGCCTGTGTTACAGATGCTCCTGTGATTTGGGGCAGGGAGGGGATGTGGGTAGAGTTGGTAAAAGCCATCATTATTAAGATGTAAAGATAAAAAGGAGTAAAAAGACATTTTACAAACACCATTTTCACATTAAATTTAAAAATATCGAGTTTGGCTTTATTGATAACACTTTAGCTGATGGAGTCTATCAGAATTTAAAGGCCCTAACTGCCTTGGAAGAGTTGCTCTAATGCTTCCTGTTTAGAGACCTGGGGCCTAGGACCAAGCTTGTAAGTCTTTTCCATTTGAATTTCCAGCTCGTCTTTTCCTATTTACACAACTGATTTTCCTACTGTATTGTACTCCATTACTTCTGGTAATTAGCTTATCACATGCTGTTCGTAGTTTTAGGAAACACCCCTCTTCTTTGGAGTGGGTTCTAACTCAGACACTTCAGGAAGACTAATCTCATGTGAGAAATCTGCTTCCATCATTACTAACAATCTTTCTTTATTTAGCTACTTTGCAATTCAGGAAGTTCTTCCTTGTATCTCATTGAAACCATTGAGCTACATAAGACTCTTCTTTTCTTCCCGCCTTTTATTTTAACCTCCCAAGAAGACAGAGACATAAATGACAGGTGAAACTGAAGAGTATTTTGTTATAAGAATAGGACTCCTTCAGGGTGTCCAGACACTCACCAGACATTGGCTCTGGACAGGATATATACACTGCCTGGTGTCTGATGACAGTGAAACAAAGCCAGGTTTCCATTCTGGCTTTCCTGATCTTCTTACTTGTAGTTCATTTGAATGAATGCACAAATGTAATAAAAGAGATCACACTGAAGTGAACCCCTGCCCATTGCTGGGGACAGCAGTGTGGGCATGGGTTGGTGTATATCACATTTTGGGGAGAAAATGTTATTAATAAAGACAATAATTTTTGGATAATAAGCGGCTAGGGTGATCAAATTTGATTCTGAGTTATTTATTTGGTTTTCCAAGGTTGTGATGTTGCAGTGTGTATATATGTTCCCATGGCCCCTGCAGGTTGGGTGAAATAGAACAGCTTGGTTTGGAAGTGTCCAATGTTAGAATTGCCCAAGGAACATGGCCAGAAGGCTCAGGGGCAAGGCTGAAGGTGGACCTCCAGAGAGATGTCTCTTCCTGTGCCCTCTTTTTTACTTTTATGTCCTTTATGGTATTATGGTATTACATCCTATGGGGAGTTGATGAAATTTAGTTTATCAGAAAGAAGAGAGAGGGTATCTATGTTGGAGGAATTTAAATTTTTCTTTGTGAAGGGGAAGGGGCTGGAAGAGAGGAAGAGATGGAAGGAGAGGGGAGTGAGGGTAGGGGTAGGAGATGCAAAAGGGAATCAACATGTGTTACACACACGCACCAACTCCACATAAGGAGTGGAAACATTATGTACTGCAAACATGTACTAATAAAAAGATAAGCAAAATAAAAATTCAAAAAAATTTTCTTCGTGAGTGTAGATTCTTGATATATGAGAAGATCCACAGTAGCAAGTTTTTTTTTGTTGTTGTTGTTTTTTTGTTTTGTTTTGTTTTTGTTTTGGCACTGGGGATTGAACTCACAACCTCGCGCCTGTCACACAGGCACTAAAGTCACTGAGCCAAACTCCCGACCCTGGTTTTTTTGAGGCAGGGTCGCACTGTGTAGCTCAGGCCAACCTTGCGCTCATGTTGTAGCCCAAGCCGGGCTCGAACTCACAACGCTCCTCCTACCTCAGCCTCCCGAGTGCTAGGATTAAAGGCGTGCACCACCACACCCGGCCACAGTAGCAGGTTTAAAGATTGCCATCAAACTTCAGGAATCCTGGCATTGCTGGTGAGGCCCACTGCTGTTGGGCTCAGTTTATCATGGTAGCCAGCAGACTTGGTGAGATGTAATGGGAAACAGAAAATCATGATTTGGTTTACGCTGGTTCAGTGCTTACCTCAAGCCAGTACTTTAAAGCTTTTCACTTGATGAATGAATGAATAAATGAGATAAAAGAGATAGTAATTTTCAACCAGCGCTGACAGTTAACTCAGAACTACCCCTTTCTCTTCCATCTCCTACCCACTCACCTTAGAGATTCTGACTGACACTCTTGCAAGTGCTGTCATAACCTTGCCCCCTACCCCACTGTTAATTCTGAAAATCGCTGCACTGGATAATGTTCTTCTCAGGTGTTTGGGACAGAAACAATGTTGGGAACCACTAACCACTAACACGTGTGCAAAAACACCCTGAATAGTGGCTGACAAGAAATACAGATTAAATCAGAAGAGTAGGACATGTAAAAAATGCTAAATATATGGGTTAAAATATTCTTCTTAACTTTTTGATTGTTTTGATTTTTTCATCCCATGTCTATCCCCCCTCCCCCAAGTGCTTAAAAAGGACAATTCCTCACAGGTATTTTAACCGGGGGAGACGTGTAAATGCACCAGGCCCAATATACACCAGGTTTTTGGTGTTCTGGATCAGTCTGTGAAGAGAGAAGGGAAAACAGGCAGCAGTTTAATAGGTGTGTATTGTTTGGAATGCATGAGACTGTGGTCACCAGAGATTGCTGGCTGAATATGCCATCAACAAAATCAAGGCTATTTCACGTGCTTAAGAGGAGCTTCTAAAGAGCTGGGAGTGGAATTGGCTCGATGAGGGCTCATTGGCTATTTCTTGGAAACTACTCAAACACTCTGCAGAGGCAGGTGGCGGCAGCCTAGCTAGAAATCTGTCTGTGCGCAGCCAACCACAGCCTTCCCTTCCAGATCTCACCAATACCCAGGGTTCCTGGCTGAGTAGATCCTGCTTTACTACGGAGCTTGCACACTGGAGATGATGGGAGAGTCTCTTCTCAGCAGAGGAGCAAATTAGCTTCTCTTCCTCGCAGGCGAACTAGTCCTCTCCATATAGAGCCGGCAAGCACACTGGGCAATTATCCATGGGGGACCCAGGCAGTGGAACAGCGCAGGGCAGAGGCCAGGGGATTCGATTTCTATTTTCAGTCAGTAGATAATTCGCTATGTGATGATACCCTGCTTCCTAACTTCCTGGAGTGAGTGTTCCCTTCTGTAAAGTTTAACTATAGTAATATTATGTAGCTGGGCATGGTGGTGCACACCTATAATCTCAGCAATCTGGGAGACTGAGGTGGGAAGATTGCAAGTTCAAGCTCAGCCTGGGGAATTTAGTGACAAGACCCTGTTTCAAAATTTTTAAAAAAGGACTTGAGATGTAGCTCAGTGTAAAGGACCTGAGTTCAATTCTTGGGACAATAATATATATATATATATATATATATGAATAAATAAATGTGTATACTTCCTGTCCCACAGGATGGTAGGTTGTGGGTAATAAAATGGGTTGAGATAATCCAAGGTCAGCTTTGTGCAGTGTGAACATGCAGCACAGCAGCCCAATGGTGTCCTCCCCTTCCCCATCTAGTCAGTGACGCTGACCCTTTGAGAATAGCTACAGTTCTTGAATCCTGTCCACTTTGGATTCAGTAAAAGGCCATAAATATAAGTGGATTTCTTCACCAGGTACCCACCACCAACCAAGAACATATAATTATTCTTGTTCCATAGGAAAAAACGCAGTGTGTTGGTTATGAATGTGCACTCTGGAGCCAGCTTGATTTTATATCCTGATTTTGCTAGTCACCTGACCTTGAATATATCACATAACACCTTCTGTGACTCAGTTTCCTCACAGGGTGTTCTTGAGGAGCACATGTGGGGGTCTAGTTTACCGTAGGTCTTAGCTGGTGTTAATGATTATCATTATAACAGTTGAAATCAGGAAGTTGAATAATTCATCTTTAGTCACATAGCTACAAAGTAGCGGAACTTGAGCGTGACTTAAGTTTTCTGACTTCGAGTCCAGTGCTCATTCCCCTACAGCACAGCTGACCATCACAGGTTCCTGTTTCTACTTACAAGATGGAAACTGGCATCTAATTCTTCCAATGTGAGTGCTATTTCACGGTAATATCTCCCAATAATGGAGTCAAGGAATCACTGGCCACCCAGGGCATTACATAGGTGAGATGGAAAGGACTTTAGTTCTTAAAGACCTTATGGGGCCTGATCTTACACACATTCATTCCACAAACATTTAGCACCTGCATGTTCCAGACACTGTTCTAGATACTGGTTGCAGCTGTGAACGAAGCAAAGCAAATCAAATGAAGCTACCATTCAGGGCCGCTTTTGGGAATCCATAAACTTCCTCTTTAAAATGTTTATTTTTCTTTCTGTTGATAAATGCAGCTTTGCATCATGGGAAACTTTATAATTAGCTGCTCTTGTGGTTCTCAATATAAAACTGTGTTTCCACATTACCTGGGAAATCTGTTAAAACAGCAGATTTCCATGTCTGGGACGGTGCAGTCATCTCCAACTGCAGTGAGCTCTGCACACAGCTCTGCTTCACAGCCGAGTTCAGACTATACCTTTTGCTCTTCAATACCCATTGTTCAGGATTTTACTGTAATTGGTGAGTTAGTCTCACCTCCCTAGCTTCATTGTCATCTCCTGGTGGACATTTGTACTTTAGCTCCGCTGTATTCCAGCAGCACTTGGTCTGGAACTGGAAGGCAGTTGCTCAGATACTCATCAATTAATTACTTCCTTTAAATAGTTACTAATTGGACCATTGACAGGGAGGCCTTGGGATATAGTGAAAAAACATATGGGCTTTGAGGGAAGATAACCTTGGGGTTGATCACAGTCCTGCTGGTGTCTGAAGTGTCACGGGTCCAACTGCAGCCCTTTTTCCAGCTCCATTCCTTCCCCTGGACAAAATGGGTAACTATCCTACTCTGCAGAGTAGCCATGGGGATTAGTGGCACAACCTAGGGGAAACGCCAAGCAGGAGAGTTCCAATAATATGTGATGCTGACACGCTTCCCTCCTCCTTCTTTGATTCTCCTCAGCAGGAAAGTTTGAGGGTTCTTCCTGTGGCTCAGGTTGGAACCACGAGGGGCAGATGTGGACATCTGTGGCACTGACTTGTGGGATGCCAAGCAAATCAGTTAGCCTCTCTGGGGCACAGGCTCATCATCTGAAAATGGCACCGAGCCAGTCTTTTTCTATCCTTTTATTGAAATAAGGGAAAATGATACTCTGGAAAAAGATTACTTGTCAGCAGAGTTCTAGACCATTATGGTAACACCATCAGCAAAACAAGTCTAACATGCACAGGATCCACACAGGGATTTTCCTGGTAGATATCTAAGCAGCATTTACAGAAAGAAGGAATGTGCCTTAACAGCCCTCAGCCAACCAATTCCTGATCTCTAAGCTCCGCTCCAAATTTTCCAACTACCCTGAGTACTCCATACCTCCCCTCCATCAGGCAGGAGCTACTTGCTAGGACTTCACTATGTCAATTTTAATTTCCAACATTGTGTTGTGATGTTTCAGAGTTTATACAGCTCCCAAGGAGAACCAGTTGTCACCATGGCAACCTTCAGGCCACTGGAGCGAGAGAAATTAGTGCCTGCCCAGACCTAGTAATTGCTGTAGTCTTTTCCTCTTGGGTTCCTAGTAGTGGATGCTTGAATACAAATACCAAGTGGGCGCCAGCCAGCGAGGGTAATAGTGTACAGCCATAAACTATCTGTTAGCTGATGCTTACATTTCAGACAAATTGAGGAGGCTGTCAAAGGCATTAGCTTCTATCCTTTCCAGGGAATCACTCTGAGAGATTTCACTAGGGGGAGGGGGGAAAAAAGAAAAAAGAAACATGAAAGAAATGACCGTGTCTGCATGATCATGAGCTGGATGTGTGATCCAACAACTAAGGATTCCGTTGTGTCCCTCTGAAAAAGAACAGAATGTGAAAATTGTCCTTATATCAGAAAGTGCTAACCTCTCCCTTTAGGAACACTGATTGGTGTCTGCAACCCTGGTAAGGTTGAAATGCAAGTCTCAGTAACCCCTGTTGATGTGACATGCTTTTCGCTTGTTTATTAGAGCTTCAGAATCACAGACTGTTGGAAGTGGATGGGCCCTTGGAGAAAACCTAGTCAGATTCCTTTGTTTTATAGCTCTGGAAATCAAAGACTTGAGAAGAGAAGCAAGCAGTATTTATATGAAGGTTCAGGACTAGAATTTGGATATCTGGGGTCAAATTCCATTACTCTAAAGAAGCTTTAATTTGGTTAGAATTTTTATCTTTTTTTTTGAGATAGGATCTCACTATGTAGTGCAGGCTGGCCTTGAACTTCTTATGTAACCCAGGCTAGCCTTGAACTCATGGCAATCCTCTTGCCTCAGTTTTCCAATTACTGAGATTATAGGCATGTGCCACCATGCCCAGCAAGGAGGTTTAATTTGGGTTGAACTAACCTTTTCATAACTCTTAACATTTGGTCTCCCAAAACCCTCTTCAGAGGCTATTTTTTACTCTTTAAATTTTATTTTAGAGATAGTAAAATCCAACAAAACAAAACAGAACAAAGCCAATCAAAACAATGCATCAAAATTGGTATAGAACTTCAAAGTAGGATACTAGGAAAACACCAATAGTTACCATAGTATATCTTGTTATCCTCACAATAGCTGAGGCTAATTTTTAAAAGGTGTAATAGGTGATTAACTCCTGCATATATGCATCCATCATTGATTGTAATGATCTTCAAATATTTTTCTCAAAACTCTGTGAGTAAATTGAGGAAATAAATATTTTCTATTTCGTTCTGAATTCCTGGTGGCTTCACGGTACCAGCTAGGGAATGAATGAATGGATTAATGATTAAATTGTTTGTTTAAAAAGACAAAGGAGCCATGTACAGGAATCTAATAACCTCAGTTAGTGTAAACATTATGTGCCATAACATGAGCTAAGACCAATATCAACAGGAATGAAAAAAACGAGATAGGAGAGTTAGAGGAGGAAGGAGGAAGGGGGAGGGGAGAGGGAGGGCATTAAAAAAAGAAACAACTCGTGATGTGTACATGTAACCACACCCCAAAATGATTGTAAATTACATGGATTGCAAAAATGTACTAATAAAAACATTTTTAAAAAATTTAAAATCTGTGAAAACCTGAGATCTTAAAAAAAGAATCAGCTTTCTCATGTATCATCCCCAAGCATGTCGGTAATGTCAGTGTGACTCTAAAATACCAACATAAGTTACCATTTGCTACCAGCTGAGAAAGAAGTCTCAAAATCACAAATTGTACATTTGTGTGTTTTTAAGGTTAACATTCACTGAAGGCTTCAGACTTGATGAGAGCTTTTGCCCCCAGAAAGGCAAAACCTAAGGCAGTTAATGTCTTTTCTGAACAACACAGTAATGGATGCTCCTGGGCTTGTTCATCGTTTTCCTAACTGCTTATTTAACTGCAGCAGTTTTCCTTCGTAGGGAGTCTTAATGCATTAAAAGTTATCAAAACTCAGTATTTAAACTTGAGAGCAGGCTGAAGAGCACAAGATAATAGGATCAAACAAACCAACATGTCTGTAATCTAGAGTGAATTTCCTACAAAGGGCAATCTTCTTCAACAATTATTTTTAAATATTCTCGTTGCTTTCTGATACCTAAAGAGCAGAGGAGGCTCACCAAGGAGCTAAACTTGATAGTGTAGCATCTTTGGAGATACAAATCCGCTTCGAAAGTCCTGTGAAATGTCCAGTGGATTGTCCAGTGAATCCTTTGGCCCAGGCTAATGTTAAGGAGGATGCTGGGAAATTCTCTTTCTATCTATGGGGTCTTTGTTCCTAGAAGCTAAAAACTAGTGATGAAGGCTTGGAATAGCATTTCACAAATATGAGAACACACTGCACTATCAGGGTGCTTTACACTTCTGATAAGTGTCTTTAATCAATACAGCCATAAATATTGTTTTGCCATACATTTATTATATTTTAGATACAAAGATTATCTATCTTCTGATATACAATAAACTTCCAACAGATTTTCTGCTATGGGGAAGTTATCTAAAAATGTGACACAAGGGAATAGCTGCTCTAGCAGAAGGAGAATTTTTATGATTGAAATCTATCGTCTTTTCTACTTATAAAGTATAACATCACTTATCAAAATGCATTCAGTTCTTTGAAGCAAGGTTAATTATTTGGATTTTAATGACTCTTGAAAAATCACACCTTTTCTTCAAAGGCCCCTGGATATTATTTGTATTATAAAGATAAAAATACTCTGGTTTCCTAAGCACAATTTCTCTCCTGGAAAAATTATCCCTTTCAACTGTTTTCTTTTAGAAAAAAAATTCATTATTTCAATTATGAATGTCTTTTGATATGCAGTATCTTACTTACATTTTCATGACCTCATTAAGTCCTTTGAAAGCTTGAGGTGGAATTACTTTGACAGGGAGATAGGTGAGTGATCTAGAAAAGAAAAAAGGAAAGCTAAGAGTTTAAGGTTTGAGCCTGGGTACCTTTTAAATTCATGAATAAAGTGTGTGCATGTGTGTATGTGTGGGTGTGTGTGGCTACGAAGTTAGCAGTAGGATTCAGGTTGAGAATTCTGGTATCAGTAAAGACAGAAGCTTTGAATCACTTTTGTCTGTATCAAAGAATGTGCGACTTGGTGGTTAAAATCATGAAGGTTAGAGTTAAACACCCATGGGATCAAATCCTCACTACTACCTGGCTATGTGACCCTGAGCATATTATTTAAACTGTCTGTTTTAATTTCTACATCAATAAAATTGGAATAATAATTCCTATTTCACAGGATTGTTGTGGTGATTAATCAACATAAACCAAGTAAAGGATAGAGCTTGGCACCAAATAAATAGTAAATAATTCTACAGTCCTCTTGGCTTGCTTGAGTGGATGGACCAAAAGCTGTTTTGGATAGAATAGAGAAATTAGTAGTGAAAATATAGTTGGAAACTATGCAGGTGGGAAAAGGCATGATTCACTAAGAACATGCTCCTAGGTGTGAGGGCAATTGGGCTGTGACATCTGTCACCCCACTGATTGCCAGCATTGATTGGACTGATCTGGCTGGTTTGGTGGGTGTTCCCTTCCTCCTTTGCTGCAAGCCAGATTGAGGAGGACATGCTCTGATAGAAGAGGATGATTTCTTTGCTAGAACCATCAAACAAACTCTCAAGAACATGGTCCTAGTTTGATGTATATCATCTTCCTAGGGCAGACTATTGGGATATTACCCCACCCTGGTCACTTTACTCCTATGGTTGGCTTGCAGGGGCATCCCATGTCGCTTGGTGGAATATCTGTGACAGCATTTCCTTCAGGCACTCACATCCACAGGGACAAATTAGTATTTATTTTTTTTTTTTGTGGCACTGGGGATCAAACTCACAACCTCATGCCTGCCAGACAGGTGCTTAAGCCACTGAGCCAAACTCTCAGCCCTAGCTTTTTGAGGCATGGTCACACTATGTAGCTCAGGCTTGCCTTGTGCACGCGTTGTAGCCCAAGCCGGCCTTGAACTCACAATGCTTTGCCTACCTCAGCCTCCTGAGTGCTGGGATTAACAAATTAGTTTTCTTAAAACTGAAGTAAAAGCTTCATAAAATGAGAAGGAGAGTGACAATCAGCAATTCAAAGCTAGGACGGGATGATACGAAAATGTTTAAGGGACCTGTGGTTCAGATGAGTCAGGAAAACTTCTGCAAGAGAAGGAAGAACATTTAACCACTTATTGAGCATCTGTAGTGGTTCAAGATTTTGGCCTAAGGACTGGCAGAGAGGAAGGGAGTGGCAGTGATGGAAATGAGAAAAGAGACGAGAGACACTGCCTCATTTTCCATGATCTATGGAGCTGGGACTACCTTAGCCGGGAAAGAAGAACATTTTCCCTATGACAAGCAGATTTCAACCAGTGTAAGAAGGGACTTGCTACCGGTGTAAGCTGCTGTGTGAGTTATGCACACCACCTATACCCTGATTTTATTTACTCAATAACGATAAGAATTAGGTATTTTCCTTTGATAGCAGAAGAAATTGAGTCACAAAGAGACTAAGTAAATGGAGAAAGGTAACAACCAAGGAGACCAACTCCAAATGTGCTTTCCACTGTGTATGTGGTTGGTAACCTGCTTTCTCCTGGTGAGCAGGGTTGGGGTGCCCGGGTGTTGTAATCTTGCTTCTCTTGAAAGGGAACGCGTTGCACGTTCTATCGCCCTTACAAAGCAGCTCGCCAGCATTTCCTGCCTTGCAGAAGTAGAGCTTTAGAAATTTCATTTGAAAAAAGTATTGTTGCTCAACAGTTTGTCAGAGATGATACAATCCTAGAAGAAGTAATCCAAACTCGGTCCTCTCGTTCAGATCCCGAGAACAGTCCTACTGAGCGCACCACTCAACACCCAAAATTATTTAACAGGGGATCTGAGAAAAGAAGGGACCGAGGAGGGAGAAATCTCCTTGCAGGGGCATGTTTGCTTTCTATATTTCTTCTGGAATCATGTCCGCTTGGCTTACTGATTAAAAACACAGTTTTATTGCTCTCTACACTGCCAAGCCAATAAATTTCCAGAAGAGAAAGCTGTATTCTACTGTACTCCATGCAACATCAATAAAACTGACAGCCAAATTCTGATTCCAGAATCTTTATGGCTGGGGAGAATGCAGTGCGGAGCATATTTTGGAGAGTGTTTACATAAAAGCTTCAACGGAACCCTTCAGAGCTGTTTATTCATGCAGATGGAGCCCAGAAGCTGGAGCCTTCCTGCAGGAGGCTGACTCTTCCAAATGGGAGCTTGCTGTGGCTCCCAGAGGAGCAGTTTGGTTCTGATTTGACCAGGGAGGTTGCCTGAGCTTTTGATTGATGTGGGCTGAAGGACGAGGAGCAAGGGTTGAGCAGAAGGGAGAGTGAGCTGTAGATCATGCCCTGGCGTCCCCAGCGACTGCGGAATGGCTCTGGTGCAAGATGAAATTTTGCAGAGTTGATGTTGATGCTGCAGAGCAGGAGAGGCAGCTGTGAGGACAGTAAAACTAGAGCCCCACCATTCGAGGGACACCCAGCAAGTGGCACGTGGCTTTGTGGATGTGACTGGGCCAAGAAAGAGGCCTGGGGCAAAGAGTGAAGAGAAGCAGGGTGAGACAGGTGTCTCGTGTTTTTTTATAACAGACGCGCTCCTGTGGGACGCCATGGAGAATGTGACTGTGGGAACCCAAAACCAACCTAGAACATTTTCCTCACTGATTTATATTCTTATTTCAAGGTCTCATATTTTCATTTCTGACTCATTTTCAATTGGCAGCAGTTCCTAAGCATTCATGTGTCTGTTTCCCGTATTTAAATCTGTCTGCTCATGGTGTGACCCATGATTCTTGTTTTTTAAAACATGGCATTTAAAAAATTTTATATATATATATATTTTGTTTTGTTTTTTTCAGACAGGGTCTCACTGTGTAGTTTAGGCTGGCCTTGAACTCACTATGTAGCCCAGGCTGGCCTCAAACTCATGGCAATCCTTATGCCTCAGCCTCTGGAGATTTGGGATTATAGGCATGTGCCACCATGCCCAGCTTTATTTTTATTTCTAATTGACATATTTATGTGGCATGGTATATCATTTCAATACATGTATGCAATGTTTAATGATCAGATCATGGTAACTGCATAGGCATGTCTGCCACCTTATGCACGTGTTATGGTTTGTGTCTAGATGTCTTCCTGAAGCCTCACGCAGTCATGGGGGCAGGCATCTAGAATTTCTGATTAATTCATGGCCCAACGCTGGGATTATGGGTGTGAGTGTTACACCCATCCTAGGATGGATAGCCATGCTCCTCCCTTTTTGCTCTTGCTGCTTGTGCTGTCTTTTGCTCCCATGAATGGTTGCCTTCTGCCATGCTACCCTGCCTTGGAGCCAGCGGATTATGAACTGAAACCTCCACAAACTGGGAGCTAAATAAACCTTTCCTTCCTTAATTCTGTGCATCAGGTATTTTGTCCCATCAATGAGAGAGAAAAGTAACCAAGACACTATGTATCATTTCTTGGTGTTGGGAATATTCAAAATCCTTTTCACTATTTGGAAATATTAAATTAATAGTTGTCAACCATAGTTAACCTACTGTGCTATAGAGCATTAAAATTTATTCCTCTAATTCAACCATGATTTGTTAATGACTATTTGAATGTACTCCCTGTGAAGGTGCTCCCTTCTCTAATGGATTCTTTTCATGATGCTGGATATCTCTAACAGTGCTATCAATGGTCTAAATAACCCTGCAATCCCTTTCCTGTATATATTCCAGAGAATTTCTCAAACTGGTACTTAAGGAGATCTGTGCAAGAATTTTCTTCCCAGCATTGTGGCATCAGGGGAATTGAGTGCCCATTATTGAGTGGAGAAGCAGGTAAAATGTAGACAGTACACACCTAACTGAGTAGGTCAGCCCTTGAGAGCAAAACTCATCTCAAGGCACACTGATACATTGAGCGGCTCTGAAAATCATGGCTGAAGGAAACAAGGAGAAATTATATATATGCATCCCACACATGAAACTTAAAATAAAATACAGGGCTGGGTGTGGTGCTGCATGCTTGTAATCCCAGCACTCAGGAGGCTGAGGCAGGAAGAGTGCTCTGAGTTCAAGGCCAAAAATAACCAAATAAATAAATGAATAAATAAATACATACCCATGAACACACATTGTCTATGGTGAGTCAAGATGAATAGATGTAAGAAAAGGAGATAAAATAGTTAAAACAGAAGGACTTTGAATGAACCAATGAGAATGTTACTTGAGTGAAGAAATAGGATTAATTTAACCCTTCAGTACCTGAAAGACAAATGGAAAAGAATAAGTTTTATCATCTATTGAGTGACTGACTCCTTTCCTCCCTTTCTTCTTCCTGTTTTTAGTTTTCTTGGAGTTAGTTAGGTGTACATGTATTCGCAAAATTTTGTGAACTTCAGGAACTCTGGTGGAAGGGTCTGGTTAATATCTGATGGAAAGCAGAAGCCAAGGAGGAACTGGGGAAAAGAGACCAAAAACAAGGATAGTTCAGTAGCTCTGCTGTCTATCTCTAAAAAAAAAGAGAATCAAAGCTATGCATGAAGTAAGTAAAAATACAGAAAAGGCACTACCCTTTTTGTCTTAAGCAGAGGGTAACTGACACTCCAAACTGTGTCTAAGATAACTATCTCAGATAGAAGACAAAGAACCAGTATTACTTGGCCAGCACGAGTTCACCCTGGTAGGGTGGAGAGTGAAAGAACACGGTCATAAAGCCATGCAGTTACTTTCGTGTATTACACTGTCATAGTCCTTCACAGCCTTACACTTTGATTTTTAGATGAATTGATGCAGCACAGGTAGCACCTGGCTTATGAGCAGACTCCACTTGCCAATGTGCCTTTACCACGGAAGTTGAAGCAAGTACATAGATTGAATGACAAAGGCTGCCTTTCCTTCACGAGCTCCTGAATCTTCATCTGCTCACTCGTTAGCTCCATCTGCTGGTCCCCAACCCTTCAGTGTGTAGGTTGAAGCTGAAGCAGGAGCCATTTCTGCTCCTTACGGTTGGAACACAGTTGTTCATCTCCTCTGGGGATCTTGTGGTTGGTTGTGGCTCTGGTAAAGCCCTAGGCATTGTCTAAACCAGACCCAACCACCTTTCAAGAGTCTTGCTCTCCCCAAAGCCCATCTAGGAGTGGGACTCTCGTCTTTCTTTCTTCCCGATCACCAGATCTCCAGCCATCCCTGGGGATACTGCTGCAGCAGACTAGTTGCCATTTGCTATATGGTTAGGATCAACCTAGTGTGTTTTGCTGCTGATATCCGACTTTGAAACAGGGCCCTCTGGCACTAATGGGGACCCTGAACTCCAGCTACCCAGTCCCTTTGCATTGGTTCCTCCAGTGGATTCCCTGGTGAGTTGTTAATTTACCCTTGAGGACAGAGGCTCATTCCCCCAGCTGCTGGGAGAGTAGGTGGTTGAAGCTCTCAGTTGAATTACTATCCTGGAATTACACTCTCGTCCTTTGATTGGTGCTTCATCAAGGATCACATGCTCTCTTTTAAGCAGCCCTCAACAAAGGACTGGCTAATGTGCAGAATAAAGGGACAGCCCCTTGGCTCACAGTGAGACTCCGCAGAGGAGCGCTCATCTGTAGACCTCCTTCCTAACAACTCTTTTACCTGGGCCACTGACAGCTGATACCACCCCCAGCCAGCCAACTCCACTGCACCTTTGGTCAGAGTCCATCCCTGAAAGAATTTACAGCATTAAGATAAACCCAGTTGTCTCAAAGAAAATTATGGCAAACTATCATACCTCCTTAGTAATTTTTAATGTCTCTTGGGTCTTCCGACATGGGTGTGGCTTCTTTTGTTCTTAATTTTCTTGAGTTTAATGATACAGATGACTTTGGAAAGAGCCAGTCCACTGTCTTGTTAACTAATCCTCCAATAATGTGAACCAGAGAATTTCATTGCTCTCCAGGAGGGCTTACTGTCCCTCTCTCGAGGAAATTGATGATTTGGAAATCCTTGCTTATAAAAACCTATGGACTGAGAAACACTTGCATTATCAAAGCATTCTTTGTTCTATGAAAAGAATCACTTCAGGATTTCTTTAAATGGCAAATTCCCTAGGTGAATGAAAAATGGGGTTCAGTTGACACTCTTTTGTTTGTTTGTTTAAAAAGACAGGTATTGCATAAAGCAAATTATCACTGTAGGTCCTGGGCTTCCCTTGGTTTCTCCGGGCTCAATCTGGTTCTTAGGGCAGGCTCTCCTTGAGAGGTTCACAGGCTGAGCAAGGCAGCGGGAGAGGAGAGTCAAAGAAGAAACTGAGTGTTCCCTTGCTGTCCTCAAAGCGGTCCCCAAAGCCCGGGGGTGGTCTTCCATTCCCTTCCTACAGCTTTTACTTTTTCTTTTCCCAACATATGGCTGAAGTGAAATATTTTTATTCACTACCTTCTGTTTAAGAAAACCATTTATATTATTGATTTAAGGAAGCCAAAAACACCCATCCACTTTCTACAGACAATTAGTTTATTGCTAGAGCTGCACTCTGAATTATAAAATGGCATAAAATCAGAAGGAGGGGAAAGAGACAAATCAGAGAAGATCAAAACTTTTTTGGCTTAAAGAACTTGTTGCAACTGTACAGGGTTTATTTATTTAAATTAAAAAATGTTAATGGTTTTGTATTTATTACATAAGATCTTGTTCTACATTTGACAGAGACTGAAAATTTTCTGTGTTCTTTTCAAAGCTGCTCAATAATTATAATGAACTTGCTTTCATCTTAGACTGAAATAAAAATGACTTTCCCCTTTTCAAATTATTTGAAATTCCAAGTTTCCCAAGGCCTAGATCTGTTTGGTAAATTCATGAGAGGAAATGTCTTCGTTTAGTACATGTGGACATACAGTATGATAAGCTTTATATTGGATGACTTGAGAATGCTCCTTTAAAAACACAGCCAGGTGGCTTTGATTATTGTTCTGTTTCTTCCTGAAGCACTTATTATGCTAGGCCTATGGAGTCAGAGCGAAAGGGCTGTGTCTTAGTTACTTTTTGCTCGTTGTCGAGACAAAATACCTGACACCCAAAATTAGAGAAGGAAAAGTTTATTCTTACAGTTTCTCGGGAGTTTCAGTCCATTAGTTGGCTCCAAGTCAGCATGGGGTGGCGGGGCTACAGTTCATGGTGGCTGCAAGCCACAAGGCACGCTGACGAGAGAGACAGGAAGGAAGCGGAAGCGGAATAGCAAGTGTAAGAGTAAGACCCGCCTTCCCTTACACTGTATCTTAGCTCCACCCCTGGGCGTGGGCAGCATTCACATTGCTAATCCCAGCGCTAGACAACAAACTGAACACAAGCAGCCCCATCAAAAGTATGAGGACTTGGGGGTACATAGCATATCACCCAATACAGGCTGCTTACAAGTTCTCTGGTCCAACAGCCCACTTTACAGGGGGGAAGTCTTCAGTTAGGAAAGACAAAGCCATTTCCCTAAAACCAGCAACAATTCAAGAGCATATCTGGGTTATGATGTCAGTGACCTCATTCCTGGCTCAGTGTAGTGTCCTCCACCAATTTAGTGACCTCTGGTCCTGTCCCTTTGGAGCTGGTTCATACATACTCCCAAAGGATCCTTTGTTTTTCCTGGGAAAACCTGGCCTCAGTGTAGCCAGCAAGGAATTGAAGGCACATGCTTAGTCTTCTCTTCCAGATGCAGCTCCAGTTCCTATGCTTCCAGAGAGCTTTAGACCTACCAGCGGGGGTTTTCTCTCCTCTCTCTGTCCTCCTCTGCACTTAGTGGCTGCACATTTTCCGCCCTGGAACTATTATTGAGAATTTACCAGGTGCTTGTGTGAATGTATTTTCTGTTCTACCATGGACACTGAGTCTGCTCTCACACCATCTCTTGCTTCCGGCCCCTGTAAACCTCACCCACTGCCACTCTTGGCCGCTCTTTCCTCCGCCTTGGAGGAAACCATTCCCAACTTGGTTTTCCTGCCCGTCATTCTGGCTTTCCCCCGCTCAGTCTGGATTACCCTTCCTGGAAACTCTCCCTATGTCACTCCAGGACTCAAGTTTCTTCTGTGCTTCTGGGCTTATCTCACTGTCTCCAGATGTCTGAGCCTCGGGTCCACATCTCCATCTTCATTTACCCGCTGTGTCACCTGCTCTTCCCTTCATGTGACAATGTGCTGCCCATATGACAGCATGGCCCTATGTGATGTAACCAATATGCCAGACTTGCACTGTCCAAAATGACCCAGGTGAACTGAGAGGACCTCTAAGTGTAAAGTGTATGCTGGGCTTTGAAAGCTTGGTAAAAAAGAAAAAGAATGTAATCAATCTCATTAATTTTTACATTGATTCTATATGGAATTACTACTATTTTATATATGGAAGAATAAAACATTTTAACAGTTATTTTTGCCCTTTAAAAACTTTTTAAAATGTGGCTACTAAAAAAATTTAAATTACTCCCATGACTCACGTCTTATTTCTACTGGACGCTGTCTCTCTAAACCAGCCAAACTATTTGTGCTTCTTGAATTTGGCCTCTCATTTCTTGCCTTCATCCACAGTTGCTGCCAGCTTGCTCCCCTCCGCCCCTCCCTGCAGGTCACACGGTCCCTTTGGTGGAGTGCCAGCTTCCAGCTACCAGGGTTAAGGAGTCGTCTTCCACACAGAGCGCATGCGCTGTGTTGCATGAGCACGGTGGTGTGGGCAGAGTTCACACTCAGGAGCAGACTGCCTGGCTCTATCTATACTGTGTACAACCTATAAAATCTGTAGATAATACAACATTTGGCACAAGATAAAACCCAGTAAATGCATTTGATTCACACTGCTCACTGTGGAGGAGTTAAGCTGCTTGGGTTGCATGTCACTAAAACTCTACTTCCTCTGCAGAGGGATGGGGCGGGAGGGCCCAGTACCTTCGAACGGACTCTTCTGTCTGTCATGGTCACTCTTAAATCTAAAAAGCACCAGTGACCTGTCCCTAAGTCATGACCCTCCATTGGTTGTACATAGGATGACTGAGGGGGAAGAGTCATCAATCCCACTGGGGATTTCTCCTATAGGCCTCACCTGATATCCTTTTAGAAAAAAGGTAAAAAGCAACTTTCCATTAAATATTCCAGTTTTAAGGAGCCACTCTGCAAAGTTAATACTTGCTTACTAATTTTGAGTTGAGTCTGTCGGAGCTCTCCCGCTGGAAAGTGCTGTTTGAGCAACTCTTTCCTCCGTGATGGCCATTCCAAAGCACCCAGGAAGTGGCTGTGAGCAGTGCATGAGTTACGTGAACCAAGATGTTAAGATTCCCCGGATAATGGATTTTCCAAGTCATTTGTGCAGCAACTAAATTAAAAATACAAAGCCTCCGAGGAAAATGCCAAACACATCTAAGCCCTTATTCAAAATCCATTTAAAGTTTTGTAAAGACACAAAGCAAAATAACCCAGTCTACTCCCTAAACTAGAATTCTTCTCTAGCAATAATATAACATGACAAGAATAACTCTGGTAAATAAAACTACATGTTGAATTCTCCCTGGGGAATGTCTGTGTCATCTGTAATGATTTCTCAAAAATATTTTTCAGAAGCCAAGAATATTATGTTGTCAGGGCAATGACACTGTAGATATGCTTCATGAAGCTCTTTCATTACCAGCTTCTTTTTACTAACACGTAAAAAAAAAGGCTTTTCCTCTTCTCCTTTTTCTTTTCTTTTTTTTTCCTGAGTGAGCATGTAAATGCTGGTTCCAATGGATACATCGCACACTTTTAATTAATCTGGGTTTGAGCGTCTGAAGTTACTGATATGTGCCTTCATTTTTCACTAATTCATTTGCTCTGGTAGACACCAATTTTTGTGGTTGCTTGGCTCAAAAGCACTATAGAATCCAGAAGTATGTCTTTGCTTATTGCATGGTGGTGGGAAAATATCTCATTCCCCAGCAGGCTGATTCTAACCTCCAGGCCGGGATGTGTGTGTGTTTGGGTTTGCATGCCTAGGTCAATCAACTTCTCTTTCCTGGGAATTTAAAAATTACAAAAGGGGACAGGGAGGAGTCATCCTTCAAACTGATTGATTTTAAAGGTGGAATCTCCGGGAAAGTTCCCTGATTTCTTGTTGCTAAAATGTGAGATTGTGTTTGGGTTTTGCCAGGATCCTTCTACCTGATTATTCTTCTGTGAAGTTTGCCTCTTAGGATTGAATTTGTCAGAGTTGATTTCTAGTGCGTTCAAATGAGGACAGTCTTAACTAGAATTTCACCCTAAATTTTCATGGTGAAGTATTCTGCTGTTCATTGTCTGTGTGTCCATGAGACAGACAGGGCAGATGCTGGTGCTCGAAGCAGAGAAGAAGGCCTCAATAGTGACACCCTTGTGGCTTCCTGAGCTGGTGGCAGAGTCCATGCTCCAGTTCATGAGCTCCCCACAGTCACTTCCTGGGCTGTCCCAGGGAGGATGCATCTTAAATAACTGAGTGCTCCTCAGCTTCTGTGCTACTCTAGCTGGAAAAGCTTGCTCCCTCCTCTTAACTCTTCCCCAGCTTTTATCATCAGTATTTCCTGCAGTCCCCTGGTCCTTCCTGCTCTATGGCTGGAAGGCTGTGAGTTCCTGGAGGGCAGCAGCAGTGTCTTGGATCCTTCATGTTGCCCTGTACATTAATTTCAGTGCACAGTCACTGAGTGGTCAGCAAGTCTGACCTGAAGATCTTCTGTGTATCCCTTCTGGGGCTTAGGAATAGGGAATGGGAGAGGAAAATACCAGAATGGGCTTGGATGCCCCCTACCAGGAAGAGAAGGCTAAAATCAACCTATAACAGAGCTTAGAGGGTGCTCCAGAGGCAGCTCAGGCTGGGCTGAAAAGGCCAGAATAAAGTACAAGGCAGTATTAGGCAACACGAGCTTTGCTATTCTGAGGTTCTAACTTATTTGCCTCCTAGGTTCAGAAGACCTAGTGAGTCATTTGCTCCAAGTAACACCTCCCAGCAAACCAAATTGCTCCACTGGGCTTGATAGATATTTACTGTCCAACCTCTTACAGGGGCTGTGTGTGATTCTTCTCTGTATCACCTAGATTGTTACCGTAATGCTTTGCAGAGACACAAAACCTTCATTTCTGAGTGCTTTTGGCTCTGTTGTCTGCTTATCCTCCCCACAGCAAGCCCCATTCTGCGGCAGGAACCATCATGCCCCTTTGCAAGCAGCAATGAAGTTTTATCACCAGCCCAAACCCACAGTGGCAATTAGAGAAAGGGGTCCTGGTGCTGGAACCCAGGACTGCCCAGCGTTTGTCCTGCTGATCAATTCAGAAAATTTTAGGGCTGTGCTGGACCCAATTCTGTCACGCCAGAGCATCTGTCCCTACCACTGTGGGCTCAGGAATGCTGTCTGCTGCTGGTCAGGAAGGGCTAGGCACCAAAGAATAAGCTCACTGCATCAGAAGCAAGGATGAATGCAACAGCCACAGGGGTAAAAACTTCATCCTGGAAGCTGAATTATATTTATAAACTGCATTTAGCCCAGGTGGCATGAAAAGGTGCAGTTCAGGGCCACACTGGCAGTTGTGTGTGGTCTGTGCCCAGAAGGCCTGCCATCGGCCAGCGATGTGCCGGAGGGAGGAAGTGAGGACCTGTACAGCAACTGCTCACCAAGTCTGAGCGCTCACTTACCTGGTCAGTGGGATTCTTCTAATTCTCCTCTTAAAGAAAAAGCAGGCAACAAGTTTGCTAAAATCTGCATTAAATGTGATTTTTCTTGTACCTAGTTGAATGCAGAAATAGAGCACATGTGTTCCAGCCTTCTTATGGTCTGGGAGGGAGCAGCAGGGCTTTCTCCACCACTGTGACTCAAGTGGCTCTGAAACCTCCTGTGTGCTGAGTAGTTGCATGCAGCTGAGGAGTTTGAGATCAACCTGAGCAACATTGTGAGACCTCATTTTAAGCAAACAATCAAATAAACAAACAAACAAAAACAAAGCAAACCACAACAAAACAGCAGCAGCTCTAACAACAGCCACAACAAAAATTCAAATGACACAAAACCAAAAAACTGCAACAAAAAAATCTTCATATGCAAGATCGGACTTATCTATGGCCAAGACATTGTCTGGGACAGCCACTTTGGGTGATCATATTTTGAAAAGAGACCTTTGTTGCCTCTTTTCCAGAAAAGAAGCCAAACCGAGAGGCATGGGAAGATACATGTGGGTAAAGGAGAAGAAGTAAGCCTTGAATTAATTTGATTTGCTGCTTTTAGAATAAAAAGAGAAAGAAGAAAACAATTCTCTAAGGAATTATGCTTCTCCATGTGTGAAGCTTTCTGGCTATATACTTTGACTGAGATTTTTGAGGACTGTTTTGTGTGTGTGTGTGTGTGTGTGTGTGTGTGAGTGTGTGTGTGTGTCCTGCTAGGAGACATCATTCATTTTTCTCTAACAGAGTCCTGCAGGGTGATTTTTAAACTAATGAAATCTGATCTGTCAAAGCTTCTTGCAAAGAATCTGTTTGCTAGCACAGCCAGGTTTCAGAACTGTCCTGAAAGCATGGCTGGGAGGAATGTCTCAGAACTGAGGTTCAAGACCAACTTTCACCTCTCCTTTGGGTCTTTGTTTTTGTTTTTGGAGATAGGGCACACACTCTGAAATCTGGGGTTTGGAGTTGGCCCAGCTGCTGAGAGTCTGAGTGTGGGGTCCAGCTGTCCCTGCAGGAGCTTGGCGGGCTGCTCCCTGGCCAGTGCATCCTCTCTTGGGGGGTGGGGTGCTGCCCACTGTCCTCACTGGGAACCTGACTGTCTGTCTCGGTTCAGGTGGTCTTGTTTTTGTCTGTTTTTGGTTTCTTTGTTGTTAAGAGATCTTGTGGTAGAATTGATTCTTCTCTACTGAATGAGTTAAAAGCAAAACAATTCAAAACTTTTGAGATGGGATATATTAGCATGAGTTAGCTTCAGTTCTACTTCTCTGAAGCTGGTATATCTGCTATATCCCATTCAGAGCACAGACTATGGGGCTGCAGATTCTAGATCTGAGGCTGACATAAACGCAGTGGCACAAAAAATTTCCTCTAATCCCCGTAGCACCTTCTCACTGTTCTGTTTTCTAGGATGGAAAATTCAAAAATGATATTTAGCTTTGGTACATGCTAACATAAATGTTTCCTTTTTGCATTGGCTTATTGTTCCAGATAGGTATGACCCCCATCTGTCCCTCCCCACCCCTCCAGCTGCTGGAGTTCTTGAGCTTTGAGAACAGTAAGATCCTATGTCTTGTAGCCCCCTCCTGAACCCAGGAACGATGCTTATTCTGCTAGAATGCAACATACCTGCCCCGCCTGCAGGATCACAGAGCCCGTAGCTATAGCTACACATTCAGCCACTCTCACTCCCCCAATCCCATGCTCTCCCTCTGCATCACCCCAGCTAATCCGTCCCACTACCTACACACCCCCAACCCCCATCCATCCAAGTCCCAGCTCAGTACACTGAACTCTTACTCTCTTTCGGGGTTACTCCAGGAGGTCCACTCAGAGCCCCCAAACTGAGGCTGGCTGTCTTCTTTATTGGGTTATCATCATTTATCTAACAGTCCACTCAGTTTAACCATAATGTAACTCACTACCCAATTTAATCAGAATACATGTGAAACCCAGAAATGCTAAATTGAATAAAATCCCTTCAAAATGGTTCTCACTCTACCACAATGATTCCCAAGCCCCCACCTTGTCAAAAAGGCACTTGTAAATTATCTGGAGATATTTTTATTTGTCACAATTCAGGAGGGCAGTGCTACTAACCATGTAGTAGTTAGAGGCCATGGATGTTGCTAAACAAATGATAAAATATTCACCCATAATAAACAGTTACCTGGCCCTAAATGTGAAGGTAGGTGCTAAGGTTCAAAAGCATGTCCTAGCAGACACAGCACACATGGAGCATGGCTACAGTGTGGCAGGGTACGTTCCAAAGGCACATAGAAGTATAGGTGATCACAGCAGGTACGTGGAGGGGAAGCTGGGGTGCTGGAGCTGTGTATGGTGGGGGTAGTGACATTGGGAAGCTTCTTGGGGAAGTGACTCTTCACCATGGTTTTTACTCGATGCTTTTGCAACCAGCTATTCAAGAATAATGATTATTGAAAAAAAGAATAGTGGTTATAGAAAGTTTATTAAGAGACACATATTGAGATTATTTTTCCTTTTGTACAACTTTCTGTGTAATTAGTCAAAGATTTCTAACGACTTTGTTTCTTCTCTTAAAAGTATTTTCTAGAAAGGCAAGGAATGCTTTCAAACTCTATGAGCTCTATGAGGTCAGTGTTACTCTGATACCCAAAATGGACAAGGACACAACAAAAAAAGGAAACTACAGACCAATATCCTTGATGAACATAGATGCAGAAATCCTTAATAAAACACTGGCAAACTGAATTCAACAGCACATAAAAAAGATCACATGCCATAATCAAGTAGGTTTCATTCCAGCATTGTAAGGATGGTTCAACATGTGCATATTAAATAAACATAATATATTACGCGACTAGGATCTAGGATAAAAATCACATAATTACCTCAGCTGACATATGTTATGGCTTGTATCTAAATGTCCCCCCAAAGCCTCATGTAGCCATAAGTGTAGCTTTTTCAGAGGTGGCTGGATCTAGAGTGTGTGATACTGGGATTAAGGATATATAATTACTAAATTAGTTCCCTGGTTTGGTATAGTTCTGGATGTGAGTGCTTTGGGGCAGTAGCCTAGACAGAATAAAAAGGGGCAGAAATAAGCTGGAGTTGTCCCTTGTCACTTATTGCTTACTGCTTTTGCTGTCTTCTGCCTACGATGAACTGTTTCTACTCTGCGATGCCCCTCTGCCATGCCACACTCTGCCTTGGAGCCAGCCAACTATGGACTGAAACATCTATGAGTTGTAAGCCAAATAAATCTTTCCTCCTTTAACTTTGGGTGCTGGGTAATTTGTCCCAGCAATTCAAAAAAAGTAACTAAGGCAACGCAGAAAAACCCTTTGGCAAAATTCAGCATCTCTTTATGATAAAAGCCCTGAAGAAACTAGGTACTGAAGAGTTATTCCTCAATATAATAAAGGCCATATACAACTAAACCACAATTAACATCACTCTGAGTGGGGAAAAACTGAAAATATTTCCTTTAAAATTAGGAGCAAGGCAAGGATATTTACTCTTATTGGTCATATTCAGTATGGTTCTGGAAATTTTAGCTAAAGCAATTAGATAATAGAAAGCAATAAAAGGGTACAAAATAAGAAAGGAAGTCAAATTACTCTTGTTTGCAGATATTATGCTCCTATACTTAGAAGACTGAAGATTTTGCTAAAAGACATTTAGAGCTGATAAGCAAATTCAGCAAAGTTGCAGGGTATAAAATCAACATTAAAAAAACAATAGCTTTTCTATAGTATACCAAATAATCGACTGAGAAAGAATAAGGAAAACAATTCCATTTACAATACTTTAAAAAATAACTCAGGCATCAGTCTAACCAAAGAGAGGAAAGACCTCTACAGTGAAATTTTCAGAACAGTTTAGAAGAAATTAAATCAGACACTAGAAGATAGAAAGACCTCCCATGTCATGAATGGGCAGAATTAATATTGTTTAAATGTCCATACTACCAAAAATGATGTATAGATTCAATGCAATCTCCATCAAAATATCAATGACATTCTTCACAGAACTAGAAAAAAATCCTAAAATTTGAGTGGAAACAGAGTAGCCAAAGCAATCCTAAGCAATAATACCAAGACTGAAAGCATCATGATATCATATTTCAAATTATGCTACTAACCCATAGTAATAAAAACAGCATGGTACTGACACAAAAATAGACAATGGAACAGGAGAGAGGACACAGAAAAAAACCCCAACAACCATATGATTCTGGAAAAAGGAGCCAAAAACATACAGTGGAGGAAATGCAGCCTCTTTAACAAATGGTGCTGGGCAAGTTTAAATATTGTATTGTTTCTCTTGTGTGAGAAGCCCAAAGAGTAAATAAGGCACATAATGGAAGATAGATATTGGAAAGGAGGAAGAAATGGGAAGGGGAACAAGGGAGGGGGAGGGGAAAGAGAAGGGAAGGAAAAAAAAGAAAAGGGAAGGAAAAAATGGAAACAAAGACTTTGTAAATGGGGTGGGGGAAGGAAGGGCTTAAGGGAAAGATGGGTGATAGAAAAAACAAAAAGAAGAATTAAGATATATTATGTACAGTACAAATTCCCTATAATGAACGTGATCAGTATGTATGACAACTATATACTAATAAAAAATAAAGTTAATAAAGTGACGTGTAAGCCAGGCATGGTGGTGCACGCTTTTAATCCCAGCACTCAGGAAGCTGAGGTAGGAGGAGTGTTGTGAGTTCGAGGCTGGCTTGGGCTACAACGTGAGCCAGGCTGGCTGAACTACACAGTGCGACCCTGCCTCAAAAAAAAAAAAAAAAAAAAAAAATGGGCCAGGGAGTTTGGTTCAGTGGCTTAAGTGCCTGCTTGGCAGGCATGAGGTTGTGAGTTCAATTCCCAGTACCGACAAAAAAAAAACAAAAAAGACATGTAGTCTGTCTTTAAATAATACAATACTTTGCAGCAATATTAGACTATTCACATTATGTATTACCTGAGTATCTAAGGGAAAAGAGGGAGTGGGGATGGTTATTAAAGAACCTTAGTACAGTAACTATTTGCTTCTATGCTTCAAATTGGGTGGGTGATTTTCTACCTGCTATTATGAAAGGAAAAAAAAGGATAAACAATTATTTTTGCACGTAGTTAAGTAATTTTTTCCAGAAATACCCTCCTAGCCATAAGAGCTTCATTCAGATCTTGCAGTGCTGCAGCAGTATGCCCATCAATCTAGAATATGTTAGACCAATGCTTTATCTAAAACGCTTTGAGTTTGTATGATATGTCTGGACAAATTCTATTACCATATGTTATGTAATAAAGGTATATTTTTGTACTTGCAGAAAGTGCTGCTAACTTTTCAAGTTGTTTCCTTTTCAAGGCACTGATAATGGATATGTATGAAATTCATGCTGTCTGTAAATAAAATATCATTCTGCAGAGTTAAAAAAAAGTTAAAAAAATGGTTCTGGGAAAATTGAATATCCAATTATGTAAGATTGGAACTAGATCCCTGTCTCTTACCCTTGATAAGAATCAATTCAAAATTATAAAAGACCTTTGAATCTTCTAAAAGAAAACATAGGGGAAACTGTTGAAGCCATAGGTACAACAGAGATTTCCTGAATAGGAAGGACTCCAATAGCACAGGAACTAACTGCAACAATCAACAAATGGGACATCATCAAATTTAAAAGTTTCTGCAGAGGGAGACAACAGAGTCAGGAGACTGCCTACTCTTGCAACAGAAGATTAATATCTAGGATACATAAAGAACTCAAAAACAAAAACAAAAAATCCCCCAAAAACTCAACACCAAGAAAATAAAATAACTCAATCAATAAATGGGCAAAAGAACTGAACAGACATTTCTCAAAATAAGTAATATGGCCAAAAAGTATATGAAAAAAATGTTCCACATTTTTGTCCATTAGGGAAATGCAAGTCAAAACTCCACGGAGGTTTCGTCTCACCAGAACGGCTATCAGCAAGCATACAAGAATGCTGGTGAGCACACGGGGGAAAAGGAGCCATTCTACACAGCTGGTGGGAATGTAAATTAATACAGCCACTATGGAAATCAGATTGAAGAGTACTGAAAAAACTAAAAGTAGAACTAACTGCCAGGCATGGTGGTGCATGCCTGTAATTCCAGTACCCAAGAGGCTTAGGAATGACCACTGTGAGTTTCAGGTCAATCTTAGCCCAGCCTAAACTATAAAGTGAGACCCTGTCTCAAAAAAACAAAAACAAAAACAAAAACAAGCAAACAAAAAAGATCCAGCTATACCACTTGAGGGTGTATAACCTACCCAAAGGAATTAAAGTCATACTGTAAGGATACCTGAATACTTATGTTTATTGCAGCACAACTCATAATAGCCAAGATACACAGCCAGTTTAGGTGCCCATCAACAGGTGAATGACTAAAAATAAGTGATACACATATACAATGGAGCATTATTCAGTCATGAAAAGGGATGAAATTTTATCATGTGCCAAAAAATGAAGGGACCTGGGAAACATCATGTTGAATGAAATAAAACAGATTCAGAAAGACAAAAACTGTATGTTCTTCCTAATATATGGAACCTAATAGATGACATGTAGAAGGGAGATTTATTAGACAAGAGAAAGGAATGCAGGGGGAGGAGAGGGTGTGCAAAGGTGGGTAACAGAAGGGTGAATATGATCCAAATATATTGTGTACATTGCAACCCCCTCAAAAGGTGAAACTATGTGGGGGGAGGAGAGGGCAGGAAGGGTAATGGGTGGGAATGTTGTTTAAAATACATGGTGAATGTTTAGATAAACACATTTGATTACAGTAAGAGACACATTGCCATTAATTCCCCTCGAAGTTCTCCCCATTGCTTCCAACATAGTATCTTTATAAGGTGTGATAAAAAAAAAAAAAGTATGGCGAGTGCCACTGCCAGATGTCCTCCGACAGAAAGGCAACCTCGAGTGTGTTTGAAATGAGGCGAGGTATTCTGAGGGGGATTAATGCTGATGTGTCCTTTACTGTAATAAATTTTAGAAAAATGTAAACATTCGCTGTATAGCACCACGTATGTGATGTGTGAGTACAAAAATGTCAAAATGGTGCCATGAATCTGTGTAATGAATACACATACATAAAAAAATAAAGAAAAGTAGTTCCCTGAAGAGGCCGGAACAGGCCCGAAGAGGGAAGAATTTATTCAGCCTTATGCTTTGCTTCGGAGCGAGGTCTCTCTGGCCTACTTGGAATGGCAGTTCTTCCACTGGACCCTTTTCTTTGTCTCTTTCCTTCCAGGCTCCGCGGCCCACTCTGGCCTGAGAAGCCTCCACTGGAGAAGCTGTCCGCAGTGAGGGCGCCACTCTGAGCTCCTCAGAGCCTGCAGCCTCTCCTCAATGCCACCAGTCCTAGAAGCGTATTTCCTGGAAGTGTGGGCTCCTCAAGGACAGGCAGCACTCCCGGGCCTGTGCCTGCCTCTCCTACACTGAGTGCTGTGCTGGGGGAGGAAGAAGAGGCTGAGGGGAGGTGCTGGAGGCCGCCATCTTGCTGGGACGTTGTGTTGGTGGGTACATGTGCTCCTTCCAGAGGCTCTGGCGGGCGTCTTAAAATAAAGTCTAAAAAGTTTAACTTCTGTGTGGTAGGCGCAACATGCAAGAAATAAATTGCCATAATTATTATTAGCATTTTCTTACTAACAGATCTCTCAGAAGCTGTTTCCATATCAAGCAGATCAACCTTTCTGTTGTCATAGAGACAAAGATCTTTATATAACCATGGGCAAGGTGAGATTTTTTTTCCCCCTCGCCTTCCTTCCAGTTGCCTAAAACTAATAAAAAGAAAAGAAAAATTTTATATCAGTTATTTTCATTTACTCTTTTCCTCAATTAACATAAATGAAAATGTAGGAGGTGATTTCTTATATCATATTTTAGATTTTAAGTACCTATGTTTTTAATGAGACATGGAAGGGGAGGAAAGATATGAACAATCTGAACAGTGGCATTTTCAAAATTTGCAGGCAGGATGCTTGTCAGAGATAAGCAACAATAATCCTTTTTCTTTGTCTTTTTAAAGCAAATAGTGAATTTTAGATGAAGGTCTTAGAAAGCAGAGTTATCAAGGCCTGAAAGGACTAAAGCATAAATTAGCATCTATTGAGTGGTGCTGATAGATTTTAGGGTGTTCTGTAGTTCTCCCTCCTATCCCCAGTGGGTAAATGAGTATAAGAGCACCAGCACCCCCTATTTGGAAACCTGGCCTCATAATTTCAGCTGTCTTCTTTCTGTGAACTCCTGATAATTTGTTCTTTATAGCATTTTCTATCTTGTAATGATTGTTTGCTGTTTAATTATCTCAGCCTCGAGACTGGGAGCATCAGCAGGAGCCCGTCTACTTTTCCTGTCCTTGGATTACTTCTGAGTTATTCCTTTACCCATCCCACTTCTCAGGACACAGACCTGTTCCTACTAAGATTAACCCTTCTCTTGTGTTCTTCTAGGGCCTTGTGCTCAGCTAGGGCTTCCTTTCCACCCCCTTGATCCTTTAACAAATGTGACTCCTTCATCCTTGTGTCTTGAGTCTTGTCTTTCTAAGTGGGTTCCTTCAATCCTCTTTGGGCATTTGTTTATTTGTTTTTGCTTTGCTTTTTGCTTTTTGAGGCAGGGTCTCCCTGTGTAGCCCAGGCTGCCCTTGAACTCTCAGTGAGCCTCCTGCCTCAGCCTCCCCAGTGCTGGGATTACAGGTCTGCACCACCATGTCTGGTCCTCTAGTCCTCTTTGAAGAAAAAAACAAAACAAAAAGCCTTCCTCCATCTTGCTTATTTTCCACCTATCTCTGAATTTGGGGCTTTCATTTTATACCTTTCAGCAATACAGCATTTGGTAGGTTGGGGAGTGTGTGGCTTGAGGCAGTTTAAAATATCCTTCTTGCTTTCCAAGAAGCTGGTCCCTCTGTGGAGAGCAATGTCTGAGTCCTCCAGCTTTAGTGCTTGCAGGGTCCCTGGGGGAGACGGCAGGCTGCAGACTGCTGGGCGCGGCCCCCAGAGTTTCAGACTCAGGATGCTGGCTTTGGGGCAGGGCCGGAGCACTCAGGCACACCCTTGGGAAATGCAGGCCCTGGATCCCACTTTGAGAAGCACTGCTTGCAGTAACACCCCTGCTCTTGCTTGTCAAGTGGATGTTGGCGTCACTATGTTGTGACACAGCTACTCTGCTTTGGCCTATGGGCCTCTGCTTCCATAAGATTCGCCCCTGAAAGATGAGGTCACCACCCCATCAGCTGGTTCTCGGGGAACATGACCTGGTGAGGATTACCTGGGCCCAGGGCTCTGAATGCCCAGGAGACCAGGTGTGCAGTAGTGGATGCTAAGTAGGGCTGGGGGAGGGAGGAAGTTGGAGAGTCTCTAGAATCCCTTGTGCGTAGCATAGGGCTTCAGAGCCTGGAGAACCAGCTCAGTTTGGAAAACCAGCTTACCAGCTCTATTTTTACTGCACCCATATCCTATCTACTGCCACTGCTAGTCAACACTGTAAAGTCTCCCTCACTTTTCTCTTCTGTGTCTCTCTCTCATACTAGGGATCTGACCCATGACTTTTACACTGAGCTACATCCCTAGCCCTTTTCATTATTATTATTATTATTTTTTTTTTGAAGCAGGGTCTCACTAAGTTGCTCAATTGCCCAGGCTGAACTTGCTATCTTTCTGCCTCAGCCTCCCAAAGTGCAGGGATTGTGTTTTCCGGCTTCTTTAAACTGTGCCGTGGGGCTGCGGGTGATGTGTTTTGTTTTTTCCCTTCAGCTTTCTTTAAGGAAGGAACCCAGTGACTATTCCCCAAGGCCAGCCTGAGCATGCAGCAGAAGCCGCAGACAGTGGGGGAGGAGCTGAGTCCCGAAGGGGCCGCGACTTGGTGCCCATCTTCCCCTCCCGTCGCTAGGGAAGGGGTCTTCCCCCAGTTGCAAACTCAGGGGAAATTGGGAATAGGTTTGGTTTTCAATTTTTTAATTAAAGAAGGAGTAATTTTCTTCTTCAAAGCCAAGCAAATGCGAAAAAAGAATAGATAAATTCCTATCTTTGCTCCTGCATATCTGTGGGGTTTTTGGTTTGTTTTTGGTACTGGGGATCTGAACCAAGGCCTTGGTCAGGGAAGTACTCTACTACTGAGCACCATCTCCAGCCCAGCTGTGGGACCTTGAGCAAGTCTCTCCAGCTCTTCGCATTTTAGCTTTTTCTCATCTGCAGAAGTAGCAGGAGTGAGAGAGGCTGTAAGTGGTGCAGTTATTCCTAAGTGTAGCATGGGAGACTTGTCACGGAAGGCAAGTGTCATATATCTGCTGGTTGATTGAAAGGAATTCTGTCAGCATGGCCCTCAGTTTTGGGGAATGGAGCTGACAAGAAAATTAATGGAAACTAATTAATCTAAACCCCTCAACCCTTAAAAGGTTCCTTTCAACTACCAGTATTCCCAGGCCATTAACTTCTCCAGGGGGAGGTGCAGCCCCCGCAGAAAAGACAGATCCCTCCCTGAAGCAGGGTTCCTTGGGGGATCCCAAGGAATTGGGGGCTCTTTAATTCCCTACCTCAGAATCCCACTGTCTTAAAGGACTGGAGCATAATGAAGATTTCTGCCAGCTGGAGCTGTGGGTGCTTTTGTGGTCTCCCCCTTTTCTAATAGTTTTATTGAGATATAAGCCATATGATATAAGATGCATCCGTTTAAAGTGTGCAAAATGCCATGTTTTTTATTATGTTCACAAGCAACCATTGCCACAATCTAATTTCAGAACATTTTCATCGTTCCAAAACTGACCCCAATTAGCTGTCACCCACTGTCCCCGTCAACCCTAACCCTGGGGAACGACTTTCAGTATTTCTGGCCATTTTTCATATAGACCCAATCAGGTAATGGGGAAATTTTTTCTGAATGGAAGACAGGGTCCTTAGTGATACTGTGGTGGCTCCCACGTAGATAGATACCTGTCACCAAGCCCGGAGGTGGTAGCATTGAGCCTTGGGTGCATTAGCTCCCCAGCCTGAGGCGCAGGTGCCTCTGGGATGGGGGCCTGCTGCTTGCTCTCCCAGATCAGGTGGGTCCCAGCAGCAGGTGGGCCTGGGCATCTCTGGTGCCAGAACAGGTCCCCCTAATCCTGGACTTGGCACTTCCTTCCTAGAGGACAGCGGGGTGCCAGGGTCCGCAGTGACCTACACCGACCCTGCTGCCCAAGGCTCAGACACCGCTGCTGCTCAAGGGGCATCACGCGCGTGTCCCTGGTGGCGGGAGCAGGGAGCTGGGCTGTTCTGGGGCTGAGGGAACCGTGCACCACATGGGGCAGCTGTGCTGCAGACCCCGGGCACGGCGTGGCAAAGGCAGCCTCGCGCTCTGGGGTCACCCTTGTGGGCGGGGAGCCTGATCGCAGGCGCCGGCGCGTCGCTCCCCAGCCCAGCAGGGTCGGGCGCCGAGGGGGACCCCGCTGGGCGCGTACTCACAGTCGGGCGAGGCCAGCGCGGGGCCCGGGACAGCGCAGGGCGCCGCGGGCAGGGCAACTGCAGGGCTCGGGACAGCGCGCCCCGGGCAACGCCGCGGGCAGCAGCAGCAGGAGCAGGGCCAGCGCCGGCCACCGCCGTCCCATGGCCCGCAAGCCACACTGCGGCTCAGCGGCAGCCGGGCCAGTGTCCCACGGCCGAGCGCCGGCCCCTCCTGCCTTGCTCCGGCCCGCCCTCCCTTCCCACCGCGCCCCCAGCCCCTGCTCCGCTCCACCTGGACCGCGGCCAGCTGCCCGTCATCCCCTGGAGCTTCACCCTGACCCGGCCTGTCCTCTGCGTCTGCAGGCTTCCTGCTCCCAGGAGGGGCGGGCAGTGCGTAGCCAGCGATTTGATGGGCGGCGTCGACTCTGAGTCCCGTTCTGCTGTCTGCAGGAGTGGGAAGCTGGGTGGTGGGTGGGGTGTCTTTCTTCACCATGAAGGGTAGAGTGGATGCCTGGCCATCCCATCACGGGGGTGAAAGTGCCAGAGCACAGGTGTCTCCTCTCCATCCGCAGCCCCGGTACTCCCCTGCCCACTCTCCAAGTCGCCCCACATGCCAGCCGTGACTGTGCTCCCAGCTTCAGCCGTCTCCCTTGCTAATAATTGCTCTCCTGTGGTGTAGCTAATGGGGTCTCTCCTGAACCTCCACTATGGATTGATTGTGAGGTCCTTGCGAGCAAAATCCAATTCGGATTTATTTTTGTATTCCTTCTGGCCTCTCCACGGTAGGTCCTCAACAAAGATGTGTTGACTGAATGATCGGGATGGCTTTACGGCGTGCGGCAGCTGCCCCAGTGGAAGGCCCGAATCATGTCCAAGCTTTGTATCAAACTAGCAGGGCGTTTTCAGCGAGAAAATGGTGCCCTGAGAAATATGTGACTTCCCCGAAACCACACAGCTGGTAAATAGGGGAGCCCCGTGTGAACTCATCTGTCCCCCATTTCTGTCACCATTGCAGGTGAGGCTCTGTGGTCTTTATGCCAAGGGACTTGGAAAGGAGGCCGGGTTTTATGGGAACCGTGGGGTGCATCGCTCCCCTCTAATTTGAGGAGTAGACATTATTCCTTCAAACTTCTGTTGGGCTCTGGAAATCCTAGCCTTGATGGGAGAGGGAGAGGTGGACTTTAAGGGCTGGCAAGGAGCAGCTTGGAAAGCACAGCATAGATTTCTTTCTCAAGCAGACTTCTTCACTCACCAATCTGCAGTCTCCTGCCCAAGGATGGTAGATTATTATTATTTAAAGGAACCAATTGGCTTTGCCTACATTGTACCACGTGGCACAGAATCAGTGCTTCTGTTTGGAATCTTCTCTGACTTCCTCCCTCTTCGCATGCTCACACCTGTACCTGTGCTGTCCCCAATACTCAGAATGGGTTTCTCTTTCTTTCCCCTTATTCTGTTAGGTAAACTCCTGCTTTGCACTTTAGACTCAGTCCGATGTCATTGTCATTGTGAGCCTTCTCCGACTCAACACAACTTATCACTGTGGCCATAGCACCTGATTCTATAGCCCGGAGTATAACAAACTGTAATTAAGGTAGAACTGTGCTTTCCCTATGGTGTAAGAGAATAGTATAACTATTGGTTCTTTTTTTTTTTTAATTTTTAAACATTTTTTTATTTTTATTTTTTTATTTCTTGGAACCGGGGATCAAACTTACAACCTCATGCCTACCAGGCAGGTGCTTAGGCCACTGAGCTAAATCTCCAGCACTGTTGGTTCTTAATAGGTGCTCCATACATGTCTGTTGAAAAACAGACTGAATAAATGAAACCCAGGGTCAGGTGTGTAGCAGACGCTTGGTAAAGTACTGTATATGAAAAGAGCTTACCAGTCTTGTTTGGTTCATTCTCAGACATACTGGATCTGTCTGCATAGGTATCGAGTAATTATCCATGATTACTTTGGGGACCTGTCGTCTCTCCTGTCTGCTAGGAGGACACAGCAATCAGGAGACTTGGATTTTTCTCCCTGGTTCTGTCATCAGTCAAGTGATTTGGTCTTTGGTTTCTTTGTCAGTATGAGGAAGGGTTGGCATTCACAACCCCTGTGGCTCTTCTGTCTCTAAAAAACGTGCCAGGGGAAGGAATCAGAATGTGTCTATTAACTTTTCGTAGTTTGTCTTGGATGGGAAATAAAATCCTGCTTATGAAGAGATGAGTTTGTTCATGTGGAGAAAAGCTCACAACTGTAATGAGTTTTTATAAAATTTTGTCGATTAATTTCAGTTGGATCTTAATTATCACCAGTCAATTCTTGCAATGTCCACATTATAAGAAAATCAGATTGAATTGCTTGCTATGATCACAAAAAATTATTATGGTAGAATTTATATTTTCTACTCATTAATATATGATCTACTTTGAATGTTTTTAAATTTGAAGAATTTTTGTCTTATGTAACTATGTGTATTACTCACCACTCTTGTTACCAAACTTCAAAACAGCATAGCCCATAGGATTGCTAATTACATTTTACTGACAAAATAAAGTTCATGGAATGCAAAAGAAGTCTATCCCACTTTGGAGAAATAAAAATACCTGACAATAGAACTAGAAATATGAATGAAACTCTTCAGTTTTAGAACAGTCCTCATATTTTTTGAGTACAGAAGTCTCATATGTAAAGCTTAAAAAAAGCAAAGACTCCTGAGATTTCCTTGAATAGTTTCTAACTCAATAGATATGGGCCCTGGAACCTGCATTTTAACAAGCTACTCCCTACCATTTTGTTGCATAGGATTCCTAGAGCATAATTGGAGAAATACTGAAATGGGAATTCTAGAAGTGAATTTGCCCTTGAAAATCTCAAGAGTTGTTAGGAGCTTTGAATGAAACCTGAAGATTTTGATGCATCATTAAAGAAACCTGGTGTGTTGAAGCACATTCGTACAAATAGTAGTGTGTGTTTAAATGTTTAAAATGATTCAGTTGTTTGTATTTCTGAGGGTTTTTCTTTGGAGTAACAACCAGTTTACTTATCCTAATTTTATTTATTTATTTTTGGAATGAGCAACATCACATGATCATAGAATCTGTTTTCTTTGTGGCTCACTGGGTCAAAACTCAATAGTGCTTGATATCACACTGACATTAGAGTTGGAGGAAGTCAGCAAAGAAATAATAATGATAAAAAATACCTTTCAGTAGAATAGGCAAGCTTTTCTGATTTTTTTTTAAATTTTAAAACAAAAAAAGAACAAAAATTATAATACAGAATTTCAAAACAATATAATAAAAGATTACCAATGGTTAATATATTGCATATTGTTATCCTCAAAGTAGTTACTCAGATTATACGGTATAGGCATGAAAAGATGATCAATGAAAGCACTAATGCGTTTCTGATTCTTGAGCACATACTGTTAGTACTATAACTGGTATTTCTTCCCTCATAAAAGCCGTGGTTTTACTTTTCCCTTGGAGGAAAAGGTGAATGTAGGGCAGAAGAAGAAAAAAATGTGTGGGAAAAGAAAAATAGAGTTATACCTTTGAACTGTTCACCTTGCTGCATGGGACAAAAGTCAAAGCGAAACAGGAGAACAAAAACGATGATCCCACATGTCATGTTCTGAGATGCCGGGTGGCCTTTCTGTTGCTTGCTTGAAAATTTCATCTCTTTATCTGTCTACATAGTGTGCAACCAGAGATGTGACCAGTCATGTCACCTCCAGTGCCATCCTGGGTTCTTATGGGCAGGAGAAAAACTTGAAGCTGCAGGCCTATAGGTGCCTGGCCCTGGGACTCTGATGGGCTGGGGACTGGAATGGAATGACTGGCCTGGGACATCGGAGACTTCTCTGAGA
>RJWM01018931.1:0-40033 GCA_004363535.1 Dasyprocta punctata
TTTTTTTTTTCCTTTTACCTTCATATTGCAAGGCTGGGGGAATTTGTACTTATAAATAGAAGTTCTGAAATACTTCGGGATGGAATCTTTCAAGGTATCCAATTCTCTATAACCTCTTAAAGGATTTAAGAAAAGCCTTCTGCAGGCATTTTTTTCTGTTGTTGAATTGATGGTATGGGGAAGAAGAACTAAGTGGCTTACCTTTCTTGCTAATGTTTATGAGCAATCTTGTCATTTGATGAAAACTTGTTGATACACTCATGGAAAAGGATGTCCTGAAAAATTTCTATTTTGTTTGATATAGTGATGAAAGGGAAATTCATATAATTTCAAATTCTGAAGACCTTTCTACATCTAAGTATTGCATAAGAGTACTTCTTCCTTTCATTGGAATGAAGAGCGTATTCACTTGCAAGAATTTATTTTCTGTGTTGTCATCTGTTTGTGCTACTATCAGGGAATCTTGGAGACCAGGTAACATAAAGAGAAGAAGTTCATTTCTCACAATTTAGGGATTGGAGATCTGAGATGAAGGTGCTGGCATTTGATGAGGGCCTTCTTTCTATATTCCCAAATGGTGGAAAGTTAGAAGGAAAAGACAGGTCAAATCTACTTCCACGAGTCCTTCTTAGTGTGGCTTTAATCCACTCAGGAGAGTGAAGGTTTCATTAACTAAATACCTCCAAAAAGGGTCCATTTTCTAAGAGTGTTGTACTTTTACACTCCTCTGCCAAAATTATTTTGTTATCTTGATAACTTCTATTTGTTTATTTTAGCAATATTGAGGATTACAATCCATGTCCATTGCACTGAGCTTTGTACTTCCCCAAACATTTTTATTCTTTCTTTTCTGACAGTGTCTCACTTAATCACTAAGCTGCCTAGGTAAGACTCAAACTTGCAGTTCTCCTGCCTCAGCCTTCTAGAGAGCTGGAATTGCAGATGCAACAATTGCTATTTGTCTTCAATCAATTCTGGTCCTCTAGACATGTCATTTCCTCTCCCGAGGATACTTGTCTCACTCCCTTTTCACACAGCTAACTGCTGTACACACTCATTTCTTTCTTTGGCTGAAATATAAGTTTCTTAAGGAGGTTTTCTCCAACATCTAAAGTAGGGTTCTCTGCTCTTTTAGCTCAGAGATTCATATGACAATATCATCTTATTTTGTTTGTATTATCCCTTTAACAGTCAGTGACTTTTATTAGTCTATGGACTTTGTGGATATTTTGCAAACTTCTGTATCTTCCTGGAACTTGGTGCCTATAATAATTTAGTAGTAATTGTTGAGTGAAGGAACATACGAATGAGTGACAATCCACTCTCTGTCGCCTCTACTGATTCCTTTTAGTTTTTCATGTGTCATGTGTTACATGTTGCAGTTTTGAACCAAAATGTCCCCCTAAAGTTTCATGGGTTCAGAGGTGAGGCTTTTGGAAGGTGATTGGGCCATGAGGAGTGTTACACTCATCAGTGGATTAATGCATTGATGAATTCATAGTTTATTACGTTATTAGGAGGAGTGACTTGGCTTGAAGAGGGTGTCACTAGGGGTGTTCCTTGGGTAATATAATTCCCTGCCTGTTTTCTCCCTTTTTTTTCTGTTTCTTGACTGCCATGAGGTGAGCACTGAAAATTTCCCCCAATATGCCCTTTCACCATGATGTTTCTGCCTTGGAGCTAGCGGACTGTGGACTGAGTTGCCTGAAACTAATTCCAAATTAAGCCTCTCCTCCTTTAAGTTGTGAGTGTTGGGTATGTATCCTAGAAATGGCAAAGCAAATGCATTTTTAATCTATAAAGAGATGTGTTAGAATGACACTTGCTAATATTATTGTTTTCTCATTAGATTTGTTCTTTTTTTCTGTGGTAACCAATCTCTTTAGAAATATCCATAATAGAATCCTCAGACAGTTCAGAGACTGGAAAAATTTATCATGATTAACCAAAAATTAAAAACATTTGAGTGAGAACTATGATTACTGACATCCTTGTGAAGGCTTTTAAATCGTTTTAAAATTTTTAAATCTCAATTCAGATGACAGAAAATACTGTCTACTAATATTAACTTGACTTTAAAATAATTCCATTTAAAACTATGTCTTTGTTCATATTATAAAATCCCCTTTTACTTTAGTTTTGATGCCAAAAAGTCAACTAAATTATTTATTATTTATTTTACCATTTAAAAAACATTAAGTTTGAGGAACTACAAAATCAAGAAATGCTTTTAATTCCTGGGTACTCCAGAACTACTTTTAAACATTCTCTTGTTATGACTGACACATTGTGTCTACTAGAGAAATTTAGAAGTTTAACTAAGAGACTCAGCACAGAGCCAGGATCCTTACTCTGTAAATATCCTCATCCTGTGCAAGAGGAGGGCAAGGAGATTTTGTGAGTGCTGCACCTGTCCTGGGGGGAGGGTGGCCTGTGTATAATATAAAGGAGGAAAAGAGGCTTGGTATTGCCCCCTTTTGCTCTGGCTGCTGCCTTGAAGTGCTGCCCCAGTGCCGTGCCACCCTGTCTTGCAGCCAGCTGATTATGGACTGAAATCTCCACAAACAGTGATTTAAATAAACCTTTTCTTCCTTCATTTTAGGTGTTGGGTGTATTGTTCCAGCAATGAGAGAAAAGTAGCCAAGACAGAATTTGGTATCAGGAGTGGGGTTGTTGCTATGACTATACCTGACCATGTGGTTCATTAGACTTTGGGAACAGCTTGTGGGAAGAGTTTGGAAAGGTTTGGAAATGTCGCCTGAAAAAGTAGCCCTGGAACATCACAGGTTGTTCTGTATGGGAGATTTAGGTCAGAGCTCAGAAGACCAATAAACCAGTAAAGACCAGGTTCAGAAGGTTTCTGCTGGAAGGGACTGCATTGGGTGTTGGACTCTGGACGTGTGTTATGGCTTGGCAGAAAGTTTGTCTGCATTTTGCTCATGTCCAGAGACTGCCTGAGACTAAGATTAAGGGCAGAGGGCTAAGTAATCAGTCAGAAGAAATTAAGGCAGTCAGATGTTGAGGCATGGCTACTGTTGGGGTTTTTTAGCCAGATTTATGTTATGAATCAGGAGCAAAGAATCCAGAAGGATGATTTAATTTGTTGAGTTTGGCCAGAAAGGAAGCTCCAGTAAAGCTGTGGACTGTAAATATAGAACTGAGATATCCATTGCTGAGAAGGAACAGAATACAAAAGATGGCCTGAAGGCATCACAAAAAGCAGCAACTCTCTACCCTTTCCAACCTCAACACTGCAACTTTGTTTTGAGGTGAAAGCCACAGAGCACCATGTTCCAGGATGGCAATGGCATAAAAAATTTGTTCCTCAAAATTGGATTCAGAGTGCCCAACAATCCAGGCACTTGAACCCTACAGCCAAGAAAGAGGAAAACCTGACTATTGCTCCAACTGGTAGCAGACCTCAGCATCATCCACCTGGTGCTAGTCTTAGGTGCATACATAATGCAAAAGTTCTGAGGCTTAAAAGGCTTGCACCCCAATTTCAGAAGGTCTGGGAGACTGGGCAATATGTCCTTGAGAGGGCAATGTGTGAAGCTATGAGTGTGAAGCCAAAGGTGCAGTGGAGACCCCAGAAGTTTGAAAAAGCCAGGAATGTAGATCATCTAAGGAAAGCTGCAAGGAGGGAGCAAAGTTAGCCTAAGGGAAAAGCCTTGGGATCTGTAACCACAGGAAGTGCTTTAGGAGTGGAACCACACAAGACCTTTGGAGTTCACAATTTGCCACAGATAACTTCAGATGTTGAATGTGCATCTAAAGGACTTAACATTTGCCCCTGCTGGATTTTGGACTTGCTTTTGCATTTCCCTGTTTGTAACTTTTGGAATGGTAATGTCTATCTTGTGCCATTGTATGTTGAAAGTGTTTAACTTTGTTTTCACTTGTTCAGGGGCTTGCAACTAAAGTTTGTCTTACATCCTGGAGGAGACTTGGGACTTAAACTTTTCAGCAATGATGAAACTGTGAGGACTTTGGCAGCTCTTGCAGACTGACTAAATGCTTTTTGCATAAAGGGATGTGCACAAGTCTTTGCAGGGCCAAGGACAGAATGCTGTGATTCTAGTGTAACATAATGTGGATAGATTTCATACTGGTTCTTGAGGATTGTTAAACCTGTGTTATAATGTTCAAGTTGTGAAATATCAAGAATAAGCATGTTTTGTATCTGGAAACCAGTTTAAAGAAATGTGTCTGCTTTCTAAATTGACAAGGAGTGGATTGTCATGGTTGATATATTGTGTCAATTTGAGAACTTTAAAAGATTCAGCGGGGAACCAGGATCATTACTCTGTAAATATCCTCATCCTCTGCAAGAGGAGGGCAAGGAGATTTTGTGAGTGTTGCACCTGTCCTGGAGCAGGAGTGGCCTGTGTACAATATTAAGGAGGAAAAGAGGCTTGGTATTGCCCCCATTTGCTCTACCTGCTGCCTTGAAGTGTTGCTCCAGTGTCATTCCACCCTGCCTTGGAGCCAGCTGATTATGGACTGAGCTAAATAAACAGTGAGCTAAATAAACCTTTCCTTCCTTCATTTTGGGTGTCAGGTGTTTTGTCTCAGCCATGAGAGAAAAGTAACCAAGACATTCTGACAGTAGAGTAGGAAAAATATTATTTTTCATAGTTTGCATTAGGAAAATTCAAACTTCAAGAAGTTATTATTACTCTTCAATTTCAATTATTTGCAGGACTCTAGTCTGATTAGGCAACTTTGAATAAACAAATTATCTACGTAAAGTCATGGAACTTTCCTCATTATGTAGTATTCTGGTTTATAATTGTGCTTTATTGAAAGGAAAGCAGCAAGAAAAGAGGAAACAAACATGTCATGGAATGTGTCCTAGATTATTTGAACTCAGTCAAGTCAGCAGCCCTGGCCGTTACTTCCCATTCCAGCTCTTCAGTAGAGCAGGAGGTTTACTGTCCTTCCATATCTGGCCATGGATAAGCATGTACTTTTTTGGGAGAGGGTACTTAAATCAAGTTGAGTCCCTATTTCTATGCGGGTCCTGTGTTTAGAACAGAGAATATATCTAATGTGATCAGCATTCCCAGCACCTTTGGAGCTAGACAATCAGAATAATAAATAATAACTGATAACTTCAGAGTATTTAGTATCTTTGGTGTTGTTCTAAATACTTTATGAAGAACACTTCATTTAATCCTTATAACAGATCCATGTCAAATAATAACACTGAAAGGCAGAGAACATAAGACACTTACCCAAGTTCACACCACAAATAAAGAGTAAAGTCAGGATGTAAACCAGGTAGTTTGACTTCAAAGTTGAAGTCTTTATCATTTTTGCTACATTAGCTCACTGTAAACTTCCTTCAGGACATGAAATCCTTATGAGATCTTATGTTAGTAGAAAGAAAATTGTTGCCTAGACTGAGAGTGACTATTACGATGAATACTGGAGTTGACATAAAAATGAAAGTAGCATTTTATCAAATATTTATTGAGTACAACATGATTTATGGGAAAACTGAGGAAACTGCAAAAGAATAGGAAGTAATACCTTCTGATTCAAGTCCCTGACCAAACTTCCTGAGCATGCCGGCAGCAAGCTTGCCTGCAGAACTTAAGAAAATAAGTAGCCAGTCAAGTTCAGGATACTTTAATATTGTAAGTGTCATATATAAATTACACACATGTATTAAGAATGTTAAAAGAAAAAATATTAAAAATTATAATAGCTATAATAATTTGCTAAGGGACACACAATGTAAAATAAGATAAATGGTAGCATTAAAACATAAAAAATGTAGGGAAGTAAAAGGGCAGAGTTATATTTTTAAAATGAATTGTTACAGTCCACTTAAAATAAACACCTATAACTACAAGCTGTTTTATTGAAATTTCCTAGTAACTGTAAAGCAAAAACCCATGGAAGATATAGAAAAGAGAGTAAAAATCAAAGCATACAGCCAGAGAAAATCAACTAACCACAAAGGAAAAAAAGAGAAAAAAGTAATAAAGGACCTAAAAAAACAAACAGGAAACAATGAACAAAACAGCAATAGTAATCACTCACCTATCAATAATTATATTGAACTCCAATAGATTAAGTTCTCCAATTAAAAAGCATATAGACTGAATGGATTTTAAAAACAAGACAATTCTATGCTGACACAAAAAGAATAATTTTACATTTAAAGGAGTCTATAGGTTGAAAAATTAAAGAGATAGAGGAAAATATTCCATGTGAATATAAACATAAAGTTAGCAGAAGTAGCTATATTTATACCAGACAAATAAATTTAACTAAAAACTGCAAAAGGAAACAATGAAAGTCATTTGATAATGATAAAAGGGTCCTCAAGAGGGTCATTAAGTAGCATAAATATGGATGCATTCAACATCAGAACACATAAATATATAAAGCAAAGATTAATAGATCTGAAAAGTGGGACAGATGGTGACACAACAATGAGAAGATACATCAGTACCCTAGTTTCAACAATTGACGCATCATCCAGGCAAAAAAAATCAGTGAGTTCATTTCCTGGTTAAAAAAAAAAATCAATAAGGAAGCATTGAACTTGAACTACATCTTTGAACAAATGTGACTAAAAGATATAAATAAGCATTTCATCCAGGAGAGTTGAGTATAGTTTCTCAAAGGAATATGAAATATTCTTCAAATAGCTATGTTTGGCTGCAAAACAAATCCTAACAACTTTAAGATGACTGAAATCATAGCAAGTATGTTTTAATACCACAACATTGTGGAACTAGGAGCCAATAACATAAGGAAAACTGGAAAAAATCACAAATATGTAAACACTGACTTGAACAATAATAATGTTGAAGAAGCTAAAAGAGAAATTAAAAATATATTGAAAAAACTGAAAATGAAAATACAACATACCATGTAAAGGATGCAGAAAAAGCAGTTCTGAGAAACAAATTTATGACAAAAATCTCCTCATTGAAAAGGAATATTTCAAATAAACAACCTAAAGTTACATCTTTAGGAATTAGAGAAAGAAAATCGAAATTTGAAGTTAGGAAAAGAGAGCAGTAAAAACCATAGCAGAAATAAATAAAATAGAAACTAGAAAAAATAATAGAAAATTTCAACAAAATTAAGATCTGGAGTTTTCAAAAGACAAAAATCAACAAATAATTAGCTAGACTAAGAAAAAAGGAGAGAAGACTCAATATCAGAAATGAAAGAGAAAACCTAACAGTTGATATCTCTGAAATACAAAGAATGGTAAGAGATTACTACCAACCATTATAAGTCAAGTTAGAAAACAGAAGAAATTAATTCGTAGAAATATCGAACCTACCAAGACTGACCATGTCTTGAAAATGTGAACAGATCAACCAACAGACATTGAATCAGCAATAAAATTTTTCCATCAAAGAAGAGTTCAGACCTGAGTACTTCCCTGGTAAATTCCGCCAAGCATTTAAACACCTAAAATCATTCAAAGTCAACCTCTTCCAAAGATTGTGCAGGAGGAGATGACATACCTCCAAACTCATGTGAAGAGCTCAACATTTCTGATACCAAACCTAGGCAATGACACTAAAGGAAAGAAAATTTCATGATAATATTCTAATGACCATAGATGCAACAATTCTCAACAAAGTGCTGTAAAATTTAATTTAACAGTACATTAAAAGAATCATCCACTGCACTTAACTATATTTTATCCCAGGGACACAATGATGGTTCAATGTGTGAATTAATAAAAATGATACCCCACATTAACAGAACTAAGCTCAACCATATTACCATTTCAACAGATGTAGAAAAAACACTTGACTAAATTCAACATCTTTTCATAAGTTAAAAAGAAAATCTTTTCCCAAATTTGGTAAGGAAGGAGTGTAGCTTAACACACGTAAAGCCTACATATATTGTACTCACAGCTAACATCATACTCAATGGCGAAAAGTTGAAAACTTTTCTTCTAGGATCAGTAATAAGAAAAGGATACCCATTCCTGTCATTTGTAATTAACATGATGTTGGAACACTTAGAACAGTTTGGCAAAAGGATCAGAAAAAGATATTCAAATGGAAAAGGAAAAATTTAAATTGTCTCCATTTTCAGATACCATGATCTTATATATAGAAAAACTTAAAGACTACCTAAAAAAGCTGTTAGCTAAATTCAGTACAATTGCCAGTTACAAAATCACCACTAAAAATAGGTAGTTAATCTATATTCGAATAATGAATTTATGAAAAAGAAATCAAGAAAATAATATTGATTTTAATAGTTAAAATTGCTTTGGAATCCATTTAACCAAGGAAGTGAAAGATCTTCACACTGAAAACTATAAAACACAATGCAAGAATGGAAGGAAGCATGATTAAATAGAACTCTATGCCATGCTCATGGATTAGAAGAATCAGTATTGTTAAAATAGCCATACTGCCCAAAGCAATCTACACATTCAATATGATCCTCATTAAAATTTCAATGATATTTTCCACAGAAATAGAAAATGCAATCTTAATACTCCCGTGGAATCACAAAGTGATGTTTAATGAGAAGAATGAAGCTGAGGAAATCACACTACCTGATTTCAAATTACCCTACAAAGCTGTAGAAATTAAAATAGCAAAAACTGACGTACTGTTGGACACATGACTCAAAGGAAAAAAATCAACAGAATAAAGAATGTATGGAGTTGAAGAAGGTGTTTGCAAATTACACATCGTACATAACTTCACACATGCTAGGGTGGAGATTACTAAAAAGCTAAATGACAACAATTGCTAGCAAGAGTATGCAGAACAGGTGACCTTTGGACGCTGTTGCTGGGAAAGTTAATTTATACAGCTATAAGAGAGAGCAATATGAAGTTTTCCCAAAAATATTAAACATAGCATTACTATATGGTGCGGCACTCCTATTAATGGGCATATATCCAAAGGAAATGAAAGCAGTATCTTGACGAGATATCTGTACTCCCTATTCATTGCAGCATTATTCACAATAGCCAAAAGACAGAGTCAACCTAAGTGTCCTTTGGCATATGAATGGACAAAGAAAATGTGGCATATATGCACAGTAGAATACTGTTTAACCTCAACAAAAGAAGGAAATCCTGTTATTTGTAACAATGTTGAATGAACCCAGAGGACGTTATGTGAAGTAAAATTAGCTAAATTTTTTAAAAGAAAAATACTGCATGATTTCACATATATGGAACCCAAAATGTTAGCCTCCTAGAAGTAGTGAGTAGAATGAAGGCTACTTGAAGTTAATGGGGCAGGAAGATAGAAAGATGTTGGTTAAAAGATACAAAATGCAATCCAGAGAAGTAAGTTCAAGAGATCTATTGTACAACATTATATCCATAGTTTCCCTTTATTGATTCCTTGAAAATTGTTCAAAGAGCATGTTTTAAGTGTTCTAACAACAAAAAGTTGAAATTATGTAATGTTCAAAAAGAATCTATTGAACACGTATAATTTGCAAATTTTTGTGATGTCAAATGAGAGTGATTGACCCACAAGAATCCTGACCTTAAAGCATATTCCAAGTACACAGAAAAGTGTCAGTGTTTACAGTTTCAACACATGTTTGTTAAATGGTAGGAAAAAAGAAAATGTGTGAAAACCATAAATACACTTTAATTTTTTATTAAGAGAGGGAGGTGGAAGAGAGAAAAGAAGAGGAACAAGAACAAAGAGAAATGGAAGGGGAACTTGATATCGGCATAAATCAGCATATCATTGGAAGGCAACCCAAATGACATAAAAGAGGTGGATAAATCACTTGGAAATCTGCCACTGACGACAGTGTCTCTAATTGTCAGTAAATAAAATTCCCACATGATGCGTCTGCCAAGACTTCTCCCAAGGAAGCAACGCTAAATTATTTCAGAGAAACATCTGTTTTCTTTTACTTCTAATGTCATTGGATATCTTCTTGGCTTTTTAGGCCTGTGTAATCCAATCCTTCTATGACACAGGGGCTACATTCCCATCAGGGATAATAAAATCATATGATTAGTGGAAATTGTCCTTCATATTTGTTTTGTCACTTTTGCTTTGGCTACATTAGGGAAATTGAACAATGAATTCACTCTTTTCCTATGAGGACTCCAGAAAATTTACTTTTTAAAAGATTTCACTTAAGATTGAAATGTGAGGCAAACGCGGGATGAGGGGCTCCATCTATAACAATCCATCAGCCATTACTTTGTAAATGTTTAGGTCAAGCTCAACTCAACACAAGAATCATGCAATTGTCCTTAAAGAAGTGCTGCATAAGCATGTTTCTGATTCTGAAAGACTTTGCAGTTTTGGTTAAAGAGACAGAAAGTACTTGGAAGGAAGAAATAGAGGATCCTAAATATAAAATGCAAATGAGCATTTCCCTTCATAGATTTTTCCAAAGAAGAGAGGTGAGTGACTGGTAGGCAGGACAGACTTCAAGACAGAGGCAGAGACGAAAGTGCACGAGTGCATTGTGGGTGTGTGTGCTAGGGAGGGGGGTTGGAAGAGTAGATATTAAAAGCAGGAGCTCAGGGCTCTGCTATGGAATGAAAGCTAAAGCTGACATCTGTGTCTGAAGCTTTGGGACTATCCTTCCCCAGTGACTCTACCATTCCACTACTATGTTACTTTCTTGGCAGAATTGCCAATTGATCTAAGTACAGTCAGTTAAGTAAGTACCCTAAATTGCTGGAAAATGTGCCCTTCTAAACATTGGAATAAGTTTAAACAAGATAAATTCCTTTTAGTTAGCTTCTGAGTTGGTTATAAAAAGTACTAAGTCCCCAAAATTAAAAATGAGATAAAATTAAAATAAGGTTATGGCCCTTCAGAAGGAAGTTATTCAAGTACCTTGGTTTGTTCATGTTTACACAGTAGACCTCAAGAGAAGACCAGCAGCTTGTTAGAGACCACAAAGAAGCAGCTTTGAGCAGGATTTAAAATGAACTAATTGGCTTTTTATGTTTATCTCTGAGTCTGTCCTAGGCCTAGGCCACCTGCCTGGCAAAGGGAGCTGATTCATAGTAAGTGAACCTCTATGAATCACTGGTCCCTGCTGAGACCTGTAGTGGCCTATGATGCCAGAGATACCTCAAAGGGTAAGCTAAGGCCACAGATGAGGACACCTGGCTCCAAACTCGATTAAGTAGATAGAGACTGCAGTTGCAGGCATCTCACCCCTGCAGTCATTTCCACCATAAATGTCATCATGGAAATAAGACAGTTCTCCTTAACTGGCATAATTTACCACTTGGAGAAGTCTTTGAAGTGACTCCCAAGGTCCTGCTCATTTCCTGTGCTTTCCTCAGTATTCCCTCTCTTTGTTTGGAAAACTGTGTGGGCTGCCCAGAGAAGCTTTGCCTTAGTCCTTATCTTAGTCCCAGAGTCTCGAACTCTGCAGAGGGTTTCGATTTTCCTGGAACCCTCACGTCATACCACTTGTCTCATTTATTTAAGCCTTCACTGTACACTCATTTGGGAGATTGAGGATCGAGGCCAGGTCCCTGATAGCAGCTTGTCAGTTTTGCTCTGGCTACTTTTCAGGAATCTTGGAGAATTTTCCTTAAAGACAATATGCAGTTTTTTGATGATTTATTTACTGACATATGTTTACTTAAACCACATAATGTCTTATTCTTTTTCTTCCATTGTTTCCAGTCTGATTTGATGATGTTCATTGTTCTCTCTTTTCCACAGAAACTTTTATTTTTCCTTGAGGAGTGGCAGGGCAGGGGGCACTTTAGTCAAATTTGTTCAACTCTTTGAAAAATGGACAAACTTTGTATTCAGAACAAGGGAATGCTTTTCTTAGGTTGAAAACAGTCTCTTGCTTGAATGTGCCAAAATTCTGCGACTTGATTAACTCTAGTGTGACAGGAGAACTAATATAGTCTTTTGTACCCTTTCATCTCCTTTCTTAGTGCACTTTCTCCCTTTCTGGGCCTTTCCCCAAGAACACCAGGAACCTAGAATCTTTCATTGTGGGACATTACCATCATGTAGTTTCCTAGGTAATATTCTAACTCTATTTTAACCTCAACTCTCCTCTCCAGCAAAATTACCTACTGTGACCATCAAGTGTAGCCATTACTTAAAAAAATACCTAATGATTTACTAGAAACATCCAATGACTTTAGATTAAAAAAATTAACTTATGCTTAGAATTTAATGGTACTGGATTGGGTAGAGACAGCTTTCCTTCTTTACTCCCTCATCTGCTCTGTACTACAAAGAATTTTAGAATAATGGTTAGTAACTCTTCTGGTGCCTTTTACTTTTTCCATTTGTTTTTCCTCAGTTGTTTTGCAGTGCTGGGGATGGATCCCAGAGTCTCACACATCCTAGAAAAGAGCTTTATCATTGAGCCACATCCAAACCCCTTTTCTATTTAAGTGAACACCTAGAATATTTAGCTACTGTTAAGCTCTGGAGTATAAATATAACTGTAGCATGTGTGGAACAGTGTCCTGCACTTAAAGATCTCACAGCCCATTTGGAGAAATATACACAGCAACCTGGCTTCTGAAGGACTGGAGGTGTAGTTTAGTGATAAAACGTTTGTCCTGCATTCTCGAGGGTCTGAGTTTGATTCCTAGTGTGTCATAAACAAACAAAGAAGCCAGCAAATAAACAAACTCTACTCCTGGATTGTATCTGGATGCCATAGCAGTTTCAAAACATTGTTGGTTGAAATGTAAGCTAATACAAATAGCATGGTGGTTCCTAACAAAACTAAAACTATATGTTCCATTTGATCCAGCTATTAGAGTTGAAGACATCATATGAAAGTAATACATATATAGCCATGTTTATAGCAGCATGATTCGTAATAGTGGAACCTTGGAAGTGGTCTGTATGTCCATCAACAGATGAATGGAGAAAGAAAATATGATATCTACACAAAATGAAGTACTATTCTGCCAAAAGAAGGATAGACTCGAGTCACTCATAGGAAAGTGGATGCACCCTGAGATCATAATATTAAGTGAAATAAACCAGCATGCAAACTTACACATCACACGGTTTGAGAAATCCAAAACATAAATAAAGAGCAAAGTAAATAGGGAATAGGAAGATAGATCTTTTGCAAATGGAAAGGGGACTAAGCAATGGAGGAGTGGGGAGGGAGAGGTCTGAAAGGGGATGGAAAATGTGACTATAGAGTTTCACTACTATATCCCTTTCTTGACAGAATTGCCCGCTGATCTAACTACCATCATTTGACTGTCCTAAGTTGCTGGGCAATTTGTCCTGCTAAACACTGGACTAAGTTTGGTCAAGATAAACTTCATTTTAGTTAGTCCATAAATTGGTTATAAAAAGTATTAATATTCAAAATATAAAGTAAAATAAAACAAAAATAAGCTTATGGCCCCTCAGGAGGAAGGAGATGTGTTATATACATGTACCAACTCCCCGTGAGGAATATGATCATTGTGAACTGCAAACATATACTAATAAAATATAAATATTGAAAATCAAACTTGAACTCTAGTGGATAAGGGAAAAAAGGCCTGAATTTTTTTTTTCCTGAGAAGACAAGCTATCGAGAAAGATAATTTTCTTTGCCTCTTTCACTGGAGAAGTGTTAAAAGAGAATTAATGGTGTAGCCAAAATGACAAAAATGCTGGTTATACTATTTGAAACAGAAAAGCAGTTGATGAAAGTGTCTCTAAATAGCAGCCTCCTGCTGGGTCCCAAGGCCAGTGTGATCGAAGCCATACATTAACACAGGAGCGTTTGAGACCCAGAACCTGGTTAGCCATGTGCTTGGTCTGCTTTTGTGTGTCCTGGTGTAGGTGACTCCTCTTGATGGTGAATGGTGAAGTGAGAGAGAGAGAGAAGAGTGTATAGGAAGTTAAAACCTTTTTGTGCCAGGCTTTCCCTATGATCCTGTAAGAAGGAGAATGTACCATCCAGCTCTCTGCCTCCACTCTGGCTTTGTGCAGCTCCCTGTACTCTATTCAGTTTCCTGTTTCAAGGGGTCCTCTGGATTCACAGATGGGCTTAATGTATAATAAAGGATGATTATACTCCAGGGGAGGGCAATTTAATTTCTTTAGTCTTTTTGTTCTCATCATCTCTCTCTTGCTACCTTTATCTAGCCCTACATGCCACCCTGTACTCTGACCTTTGTGTTGAGCTTCCACTGTTTGGAAGATTCTCTTCTTCCTGGCTCCTCTAAAACCTTGTATCTTCCCAGGCTCAGCTAGATTCCTCTTCTGTAGGTTCTTTCCATCACATAGCTAAATATCACCTTGAATTCCTTTATTTCATAACATGCATCATGGAGGTTTGCATTATTATTTAGATACTGCTTGGTTATTGAATTGCTTTGGATATATTCATTGTGTCTCCCAAACTGTGGAGAAAGATACTAAATCACAGACTTTTCTGATATTCACAATAGAAGTATATAGTGCAGGTCCTCTAACTAGTCCCTATAGATGTTGCCTTGGTTGACTTTGTAGTGGTCTGTACCATGAAGTAAGTAGGAATAGTCTTAGGACTGAAGGAAGATGCAAAGACAACTAGGAAGAGGATAAAGAGATTCACCTGCTAGATACAAGTACATATCACAGATTGCTTATGGGTGCCCTGCTGAAATTCCCATTTTATGAGATTGCAAAGGAAAATAAAGCCTACTCAGAGAATCAGAGGAATGAACAAGAATGATTTTCAAGATCCCTAGTCAGAGACAAGCTGGATGTCAAAGCATATTTTTAGCACCTCGGTATTCAGACTTTACCTTCATCAGCCCTGGAATCTATAATATTCTGCAAGAAAGCATGAATCAGTGTGCTCCATTGACACAGACACTGTAAGCCTCACAAATGAATGGAGTATGGTCTTCATTCATAGAAGTCTACAACAAACATATTTACTTACTGGAATTTCCTGAACCCAATTGAGACAGGAAATGAGAGTTTTAACCTCTTTGATTTTTTGTTTTTGTTTATGAGACTCTCTTGTCGCAACTACCAAAATCATGCAAATAGCCGCCCAAGCAGGAGTTCCCATCTGGAGAAGAGCTGTTGCTATGATTTTCTCGAGAACTGTAACCAAGTTGAGGGTGCGGTCATGTGAGAAAATATTCCCTTTTTAATGATAAGTAAAAACATCACTGGAAGGAAATTCTATAATTTATTTCTCATTTCCTAACCAACCATGGGGCATGCAAAGTAGAGATGATTGGAGTTGTCTTCGCCAGGGCATGGCCAGGCTGAGGACCACCCCAGATTCTATGACATGCTGTGAAGCTTCTGTTATAGCACCTGCAAGCAGTTTCATTCAGTTGGGCAGATAAAATCCTAGTCTCAGGCAAAAATTTCAAGAAAATGTCCCCTATAAAAACAAAAAGATAACAACTAATTGAGTGATTAGTATGTGCTAGGAGTGGACCTTGGCTTTACACCTTCTAATTATTTAATCTTCACAATGTCTCTAAATGATAGTCGTCAGTAATATCATCTCTATTCTACAAATGAGTAACTGGAGACAAAGACTGGGTAAGGGTACAGAACATGTTAAGTAAAATAGATAGGCTTTAGGTTTCAAAGTTGTTCAAATAAGTGAGCTATAAAGATAGGTTTTGAGCTTCTAGAGGATGGAATCGAAACCTTCTGCGTCCATAGACCTTTGTGTAGCACTTAGCTTAAAGCAGTTTAATGAATACATGTCTCGTGTATTGGCTAGGTCACTAAGCACATGAGGAATGGTTAAGGGCCCTATCCTTTCCTGTCCTCTTCCTGCCCTGGTGACATTAACAGTTTGGATTGGAATTTTAGGATCTCATGATAGGAGGCCCTAGGTCAGTGGCAGTGAAGCATACAAGCCAGGTCACCCCAGCATTGCCTCAGCAGCTGAGCATCCAGGTTTAATAGCATTGTTGGCACTTTTCCATACGTGAGTTTTGTACTTGGTCTCTATAAGGTTCACCATCACTGCCCTAAGTGGTTTCATAGGACTTTCTATTTCCTTCTCTACATCTCCTGTGCTGCCAGAGTCCACAGAGAGAGGAAATTGTGTAGCTTCCAAATTACAACCAAGTTTACTGTTGTTGTAGTGGCTTGGGTTAGGTGCCTTTTAATGTGTGACCCTGAGAATGTGTTCTGCTGGTGAGGGACATATTTTCAATTGTTTTCCTTTTCTTTTTGCCTTTTCCACTTCTATAATTCTCTTTTTTCATACTTTGGAATGAATCCAGAACTTTTACACTGAGATACATCCTCATCTTATTTTTTTATATTTTATTTTGAGACAGTTGCTTGCTGAGTTGCCCAGGATCAAACTTGTGATCTCCCTGCCTCAGCTTCCCAGGGTGCTAAGATTACAAGTGTGTACACCAGTCTTTCTTCTCTTTCCTTCTCTTCCCTTCTCTTCTTTTCTTGTCTGTCCTCTCCTCTCCTCTCCTCTCTTCTCTTCTCCTTTCCTTACCTCTCCTCTTCCCTCCCCTCCCCTCCCCTCTCCTCTCCTCTCCTCTCCTCTCCTCTCTTCTCCTCTCTCCCCTTCCTTCTCTCCCCTTCCCTCCCCCTTTCTTCCTTTCCCTTTTCATTCACTTAGTGTAGAGCCAAAGCTATTTAAAATATAATAAAAATATCATCATAGCTGCATCATTTTAGGCATAAAGTCTAATTCAGTGGGTGTGTCATTCATACACACAAAATCTCTAGGGGGATGTCAAGTCACCCATTAATGAATTTCAACCTAATTCCAAGCCCAAGTGAACTTAGTGTGAACTAAACCTAGAAAATCATCATTTAAACAATCTCTCTGGTTTCCAGACTCTTGGTATTTGACCGGGATTCCAACACTTACTGTGAATACCTGAGAAAGTAAAAGAGTATTAGTCTAAGTAGACACAAACATGGCGACTGGACAGTCCTGGAGCTTGTGTATCTTGGGTTTCTGAAATTGCCAGTGTCTTCCATCCCCATATAAAAGGTATTTCCTGGGTTACAATATAGAGCTCACAATTAAAAAAAAAGAAACTAAACATTTTCTGTAAAACTTTGCTTACTTTGGTCTCTACATGGGATAACATACAGAAAATTCTACACATAATCAACATTGTATCTAAAAGTACTAAAAGGGTAGAGTTGGATAGATATTTCCTCTTATTTACACTACTTAAAAGATTTGTCTTACTGGCTCTCATACTATCTTCAATGTGTTTAAGGTCCAGGCACTCAAGTCCTGTAAATAGCTAAGTAAAGGGCATTTCATAGTCTTCACTGTTCTTGACCTTTCTGTGGCACTTTGCGTCAGTGAATACTCGCTCCCCTCCTTCTCAAGGACTTGCCTTCTGGAACATTGCTCTCTTGTGATTCTTATCACAACTCTCCAACATCATCCTTTTGGTCCCCATCACAGACTCGCCTCTGAAACGGGGTCGATCTCCAAAGTTCAGCTTTCTTCTTTTCTCTTCTCACTCCCCAGATAAACTCTTCCAACTCTAAAGCTTCTGGTGTCATCCTTATAATGATGGTTTCTCCATACGGCTCTCCCACAGCTTAGTCCTAAGCATCATAAGTAAATATCTCTCTATGGGTGTGCCCCAGAAACCTTAATTTTAAAAGCCCCCTGGATGAATTTAACTCCTCTCACCTGAATATTTATCTCATTTTTGTATTCCTTTGTTTGGTGGCAAACCAAACCAAACCAAACCAAATCGAACCAAACGAAACCAAACCAAACCAAACCAAACCAAGACAAGATCATTCAATCTAAAGATGCATGCGAGAAAGACAAAAATTATTCCTAAGTCCTTCTTTCTCCTCATACTCCTTGCCTCTTAAAACTGTTTATTCATGATGACTACCACTGTCTTAGTTCAGGCCTATTTTTTTAATGGTCTCATCTAGATTATTTTATCAACATTATCTTATCTAGATTATTTTACTAGTTTACTAAAGTTTTATAACTGGGCTAACAATCCCTCTCCTCCTCCTACTCATTCTTTACCCTGTTGCCAGCATATATTTTCTAAAATATAACTTTACTTGTTGCATCAGAGTTGTCAAAGACTTTGTCATCATCCAAATAATGAAGTCTAAACTAATTAATATGGTTGAATGCTCATGTGACTGTTTTGGTCACAGTAATGGAAATTCATTTCTATGTGGTTCAAGAATAACTTATGCAACTTGAATGCGTGAAGACTGACCAAAAAGTTCAGATACTGTGCTCAAGTGATGTCACCAAGGCTGCATTTTTCCTTTTATCTTGCTGTTTCTTTATTCCTGGACTATATTTTCCTCCAGGTTTGTCTCACACAGCAAACTTTTAGACATCCAGAGAAGGTGCCACTTAAAACTACAAGATCTGTGTGATGTAAGGTTCCAAAGGAATAAAAATCCATTATCCCAATTTCCAAAGTCAAGTCTTAGAAAATGTTCTGCTAGACCTGGTTTGGGTCATGTGCCTTGAATGAATCACTGTAGCTAGAGGGATACAACCCTAGACTGGGCAACTTAAATTACTGTCTGTTCCTATGAAGCTGTTATGAAAAACGACCTATACAAGATCACCAGTAGTAGGGAGATGAGGTTTTCCAAAGAAAATTAGAGTTACATTATCATTTAAAAAGGGAAGAGGTGTAGGTCAGACAAAACCACACACAGACACTACCCATGGCATGCACGTCTTATCACAGTCTTGACTACTCTCAGTCTCTCTATCACTGCTTCTCTCTACTCACTGGACTACTTGTAGTGAATGCATCAGTTTGTTTCTGGTTCTTGGGTCTTTGCTACTTCTATTCTCTCTGCCTGAAATGCCTGGTTGGTTGAGTTTTATTCCTCTTTAAAATTTCAGATAAAATATCTTCTATTAGAGGCTGTTGCTGCCCTGCATCTCGCTTCTTCCTTTGTCCACTATGATAGTATTTACTTTCATGATTATGCATGTATCTTGTGTTGCAAACACTCACTTTTATACTTCTGTTTAGCTCTATAGCTTGTGGGACTACAGCTGGATCTCTAAATCATAGAATAGACACAGAGCAGGCATTCAACAAGTTTTACATTAATAAATGCTGAATAAAATAATCAGATTTTCAAGGATTGAAATAATATTTTAAGCTTTCAATTTTTTCTTTATGTCTGGATCATTCTTAAACTTATGCCTCCATTTCTTCAGCCTTCTCATTAATGTAAGTGCACACAGATGTATTTTTGCAATAATTATTCAAACAGGAGAAGAAAGCCACCTCAGGAGAGGAATACATATGAGTAGTCCTTTCTAACTGTTCCTTTATGCTACCCACAGAGCATAATAAGTTGATCATTGAAATGCTTTTTTCTTTTAGATAAGTGCAGGAATATGTAGCAATCAGAAGGCTAAAGAGTATCTGATAAGGAGACAAGGAGGTCAAATAGAAAGGAAAGGATGAAAGAGAATAATAGCATTCCCAATAACTTGACCTAGACATTTCATTTTTACTCATCATCAGCTGTTTTATTTTTAATGATGAGAAAACAATGAATGAACTTTTATGATTTTGCTTTTCATTGTGGCTTTTCTTGACATGATAGACAAGCAAATACTATGTTTTTTTTTTTTTGTGGCACCAGGAATTGAACTCACAACCTCGTACCTGCCAGACAGGTGGTTAAGCCATTGAGCCAAACTCCTGGCCCTGGTTTTTTGAGGCAGGGTCGCACTATGTGGCTCAGGCTGGCCTTGTGCTTGCATTGTAGCCCAAACTGGCCTCGAACTCACAACGCTCCTCCTACCTCAGCCTCCCGAGTGCTGGGTTAAAGGTGTGTATGCTTCTTAATAAAACCAGATTCCCCTTAAAAAAGGTTGTTCTGGGAAGATGCATGGTAGTGTAAGAAGACTTGGTTCTTCTATCCTTAAGGTCTTCACATTTATTTAATCTCCTGCAAAATGGAAAGCAATAATCTTGCTTCAACTTTCATCCTCAAAAGGCTGTCTGATTCACAAATGAGATGTATGTGAAAGTATTTTGTAGTGTGTTAAGTATAATATGTACAATGGTGAATCATTAATATGAGAGAATATACTATATCTCTTCTACAGAGTGATGTTAAGGTAAACAGAAATGGCTACTTGAAAAGTTTTTATTATGTTTTTTTGCTTTTTTTTAAACTGAAAATAAGTATTCTTTATTTGTAGTTAGAAAATTTTGTATATGTGAACACATGTATCTAGGTACATATGCACACAGGTGCCCTATACTTTTTAAATTGGTACATATTTGCAATACATAATGATTACTTGTATACAGTTGGTGCATATATATAACACATCTTAATTCATTTTTCATCTCCTCTCTGTCCCTTCCCTCACTCCTCACTCTCTCTATTTCTTAGTTCCCTTCCCTTTTGAGAAAGATCTATCATGCTACTTCCTATCATCTATTTTTATTTTGCCCTTTGTTTATAATTTGGATTTCTCATATAAGAGAAACAATGTAATATTTAAGCTTGTGTGTCTGATCTTTTTCACTTAGAATCATGGCTTTAAATTACTTTTCAGAAATTGGATTTTTAAGATGCAATAATAAGACTATGAGTACATTTATTAGATTTTTCTACTAAACCATTGAATTGATTAGGCTGGTTTTTTTTTTGTTGTTGTTGTTTTGTTTTGTTTAGTTTTTTGTCAGTACCAGGGATTGAACTTGCAACCTTTCACCCACAGGCAGGAGCTTAAGCCACTGAACCAACCTTCTGGCCTTAGTTTTTTGGAGGCAGGGTGGCACTATGTAGTTTAGCCCGGTCTTGCTCACATTGTAACCTAAACTGGCCTCAAACTCACAACGCTTCACCTACCTCAGCCTCCGGAGTGCTGGGATTAAAGGCGTGTGCCACCACGTCTGTCGGGTTATGTTATTCTTATGAGAATTTGTCACAGTTTTGCAGACAGCATACAAATCTGTTTTACCTAGGAAAAAAGGAAATTGAGGAAGAAAAGGAGGATACAAATAGGAAAAAAAATCCATACTCCAATTTTTTGATACGGATGTAGTTGTCAGAAGAACTAAAGAATTTTGATGATCTAAGATCACAATTAGTGAGCAGTATAACCTACTAGAGGGAGGAGTCAACAGAGTTGGGTTCCGATTCCAAGTCTGTTTCTGATTTCTGTGACTATGAGAAAACATTCCTCAGCCTTCTACTTGAAGCGTCTGAATGGACAGCAGTGGGAAAAGAAAAGCATCATTTGGAAAGCAGGGAACAGACCTCATAAAGTATCAATATTGGGACCCTTGATCCAGTAGCAACAAGGGAGTGGGACACTTTCGGGCTCAATATTGTTTGAAGTCTTTTTGTGAACACCTTCTTATTGAAGCTCACTATATAAGAGTATGAGAACATTATATTGCATAGCACTGATCTCCTCTAAGCCATTCTCTGTATTTTTTATGCTCAGGGAATACCATGAGTCATCTTGAAGAGGGATGCCTCCCTCCATCTGCAGGTCTTGCCAGCTGAGTGGGCAGTTGGCATGATCAGGTTCTGCTGTGACTGAGAAAACTACCCTAGGCTTATTGACTCAGAAGTGCTGGAAATGATCTAAATTAGAAATTCTTTCTTCAGTGTCACTCCTCCCTTTCACATTTCTGTTTTGCTATAAATGGCATTATCAATAGGGGAGGCTTACAGAAAGAAGGGATTGGAGATAAGCTTAAGGAGAGAAAGTATCAGGAGGTCACATGGCAGCCCCAGGTTAAATACAGGCACCCCCAAATCCACCTCCCATCACTGTCAATTAGTACACCCCTCATTTAGCTTCATATTGCCACATTGGAGAATAAGCCCTAATTCACGAATGCTCATGGGAAAGATTTTACTTCATTTCTTCATGTAGAATATTCAGATGGCAGTGAGTTCAGGGATTTAATATAGCTTACCAAGATCTTTTGGAGCTGGAACCTAGATGTTGAACTTTATTTTTGGAACTGTTGGAATGCTAAATATTGCTGGGATTCTTTCTATACTTGCATATCACAAAGAGGAATCTGGAGATTCTGGAAAATTGAATCTTGGATATTAAAAGAAAGTACCTGGAAGACCAGCATCTCTAGAATTAGAGAGGAGTGAGGTATCTTCGTTCCTTGGTCTTTCTTACATATTTCTCAGCTTTGATAGGGCCACAGTCATGTAGTGTAGCTCTTTGGTTATTAACGCCTGGGATATATAGATACTTACTTAGCAAATATTTGTTGATAATGATAATTTCTGATATATCAGTTAGCTGGTATCAAGCAGAAAACAGGGAAGAAAAAAGTTTCAAAGTGTTTTCAATCTTGATTTGGGCCTTGTTACCATGCCAGGCTAAAATGTATCTGAGTCAACTAGTTCTTGGTGTCACCCATAGGAATTAACAGATAATAGAAAATAACAACCCCAAAATAAAATGTCTTTGCCTTTTGGCTTCTTCTGGACAATTATTCCATAACTTTCTTCCATCAAATCTATCTTGCCTGCAGCAAAATAACTCAAAACATGTTACTTTAATGAATAAAAGTTGGCAATATCCTGTTTTATGTTTCGGTGACTTGAGGACTACCCAGAACTCATTAAACTTGAGTTGAGGACTACCCAGAACTCATTAAACCTTCCAATGAATGCTGAGTAGAAGCAATTTTCTATGGTGCTAAATAGTGTAGTGTGGAATTTCCACATAAAACGTTAAATTGTATTATGTACCTTCTCCTGGACAAAGCAATACTAATAGGAAGTAACTTTGTAACATCAGTTCAACTATGCAACCCCGAGAACATGCACCAAAACTCCTTGCTCTTTAGATTATAAAATCTCTAGGATATAACATCAATCTATTGCTCACAAAACATTTATTGAGCATCTGCTGAACACAAAGCAGCATCATAGTTGCTTAGACCACAGAACTAAATAACATAGATCCTGACTTCATGGAGACAGACATACAATTCCATAAGTAATTGCAATGTGGTATGAAATACAATCATAGAGGCAGATACAGGATGGTTTAGAGTCAGGTGTAAGGTTTCTAAGAAAGCTTTATAGAAGGGAAAATATTTGTGTTTCCTTTGAAGGATAAGCAACGATTCCCTTGGTGACCAGGTGGTATACATCTACGGATGGGTGAGGACATTCCAGGTTGAGAGAAGATCAGAAATTCTTCCATTTTTCTTTTTTGTGTACATACCCTTCCATGTATAAAACCTTTTTTTAAAGAATATTTCTCTTGTTACCAGTAAAGTACAAAGGAGATACTAAATCAGAAATATTTTTCCAGAGCCACATGTTAGCAGAGAAAAGTTGGGGCTGTTCTTTGATCATCCCATAGCCATATTTACTATCTCAAAATTCTAATGAATTCTTTCTCAGACCAACTTGGTTTTGCACAGAAGAAGAACTGGAATTTACTACTGTAGGAGAGTTTGGGGTGCTGTATAATAAGCATGACAAGGATCTAGTTGATTAGGCTATTCAGCAGAGAAAAGTCTGACCAAAGAGCTAGAAACCCCATCACCAGGTCCATTTAAACATCCCTTGCTCTTCATGAGACTCTAGTATGTTCTACTGGGAAATTCAAAATGCCTATGTCAAAAACTTCTGCAGTTTCCATACAAACATTTTCACTCCACCATCTTTGCTTCTGCCAAAGCAAAACTTGCACCAAAATTAAACCTGATTTTTTTAATATTCAAGGCTATTATATAGGAAAGAGATCAGAGCTTAGTATGAGCTCAGTTCTGATGTAATAAAGAGTAGGAAGACTTTTAAGTGCTGGGGTTAATTTGTGAAAAATATTGAAGGACTCTGAGGGAGGTCATGGACTGTTTGGTAAGTATCTTTAGACAATGAAAATGTAAATTTTCCTATCTTCAAGACAGGAGGAAATTTTACAAACTGAGGCAAAATGCACACTGAAGTTAGGTACCAAACCTCAATTTGGGGATGGGCAAAGGTGCTGCTATTTTCCTTGATGATCACATTTAAAGGGGGAAACTTCCAAAATCTTCAGAAAGCTCCATTTGGGTTTAAAAGCTGACAAGAGACATTTTAAAAAATGCATGTCTCACAAAGTCAGAGAAAGAACTCACAAGTTTTCTAAAATAAATCATCCAAGAACAGAGAGATCAGAGTGAGCCTATGTGAAATTGAATCAAATGGGGGAGGGAAACATTAAGGTCATTGCTATCATTTCCCTGATGTTGGTTTGGCAACCAGAACTTACACACTACTTTTGTTTGCATGCTCACATCCAATCCTTACCTTTGGTGCTCCAGGTATTTAATCTTATGGGCCACAAAGGAACCAAAAAAAAAAAATGACCTCAGCAAACAATGGTTTTAACTTCGCTTCCATTGCTTGCAGTCCTTGAAAACACAAGGAATTTTAGCAACAATAGCAACAGATTCTTCTTTTAGAAAGACTCTTTTTGATTCATATGAACAATGGCTGAGAAGACAAAGACATCCTCCTCCTAAGACAGAGGACACCAAAGAGAATCAGTGGTGAATTAGAACAAAAATCTTTGCTGGCTGGAATGTGATACAATCCGTGTCTCCCGTGAAGTCCTCCTTTATACTGAAAAGGAGCCCATGTTGTTTATGTCATACATATCTTGTTCCAGGTAACAAAACAAAACAAAACAACCCAAAAAGCATAGTGTTACTCAACTGTGTCTTATGAGCCTAATGTAGTCTTGTTTCCTAAAGCAGATAAAGATGATTCAACACATTTATAACTTTAAAAACTTACAAAACTATAAATAGGAAATTCCTTAACTTGGTAATTTAATGAGGAAATCTTAGATGTATTCGATTAGAGACAGGGAACAGGACAATACTGACCTCCAATGCTTCTATGATCTTTTTACTACTAGGCATACTGGTGAATGTTAGTAAGGAAAAAGATAGAAATTCAAGAACTGGAAGAAAAGAGGTAAAACCAATTACTTGCATGTGATAAGATTATCAACCTAGAAAAATCAACAGAAGAATGGATAAATTCTTACAATCACTAATAGTTCAGTGTGTTTGTTGAGTTCAAGATTATTTTGCAAAAATAAAGAGCATACTTCTTCATCAGTAGTAACCAGAAAATGTAACCTTAAAACAGCTATCCCTCTCCTGTTCTCTCTCTCTCTCTCTCTCTTTCTCTCTCTCTCTCTCTCTCCTCTGTCTCTATCACAACAAAAATATTATCAAGCATATATAAGATTTTTAGAAGATGCACTGGACAACTGGAGAGGCATTTTATTACCTTGAATTTGAGGCCTTAAAGTTACAAAGATACTAATTCACTCCATATTCATCTATAAATATAATGGAAATCTCATAAAAGTTTCACCTGGATCTTTGAAAAAAAATGAGAAAAATAGTTATTCCAACATTTCAGACAGAGACTATAGAGAAAAGACTTATCTTACCAATTACAGAGAGCAAAAATGCCATACAGCTAAACCTCCACAGTGTATGTAGGTTATATGTACACACTATACCATTTTATAGAAAGGACTTGAGAAAGTTCATATATAAATATGTAATTATATAAAACATGTTTTTACTATAATTATTTAATTAATATGAATATGAGTAATTTATATAATATATAACAGCATGTTATAATAGATTGAGAGAGATAGAGACATTTCTGCAGACAGAAAAGAGCACAGAAAGGAATAAAAAATATTTTGACTTCAAGGTGCTCTTCAATATTCTCTTATGTAGTTTTACTTAAAGAAGAGTTTTCTTCAAACTCGGGTTAGTTAACTGAGAATATATTTCAAACCCTTACCCTCCAAAAAAAGAAAAAAAGGAAGGAATACAGATGAACAAGCTCAAGCAACATTATGTGAGAATTAATGATAGAATTCAAATTAAATTAGAGTACATTAATTATAGAAGAAAAAGAAAGTGCAGGATTGAAAAATAGATTTCTTCATTCATGAAATGACACAATTTCCAGGCAGATGAGTTTGTTTGGTCCCTATAATATCACTATGTGATCATCGTGGAGACTAAACATTGCCAGACTAAATTTTGCCTAAATTCCTCGAATATTTTGTTGTCAATGAGGAACACCCTGATGGTATGTGTCATGTTCTTGGCTCATATTTTACCTATTTATGGCTTTGAAAATTCTAGTAGAGGGCCAGGGATTTAGCTCAGTGATGTAAGTGCCTGCTTGGCACAAAAAAAAAAAAAAAAAAAAAAAAAAAAAAAAAAAAAAAAAAAAAAAAAAAAAAATTCTAGTAGAACAAAATCTCATGCTCTGCTAAATGCAAATTGCATCTGGTTTCCCTTTTTGGTGTATAAGCAAAGGAATCTGACTTTTGAGTAGTTTAAAGTTCTACAAATGGAAAATAAATTGTTCACCAACAAACTGTACCTAAGAAGTGCAGCTGCTTCTGACATAAGTGCACAGACAGCCAAGCAGACAGATAGGGTTCTTTTGGGAAATGTTGCAAACAGGAAAATACACACACCCTTCCCACACAAGTTTTTCAAAAAATTTCCTTTGGTATTTGTTTAGTATCTTGATTAAGACCATGGCCACACGCTAGGATTGAAGAAACTGCAAAAGTAACAGAACTATTCAATAAAATATGAGGGCCCATTTACCATAAGCAGGGTAGAATAGGAAAACAGGCCACAGTTGATTTCCCACTGCCAGGGAAAAAATTAGTGCTTAGCAGAAACATTCTAGGGCATTCATTCATTCATTCATTTAAAAAATACCAAGGAGCAACTCATTCTTCAGGCTCCATTCTGGAAATGCAAACAAAACCAGCAAAACTCCTTCTGTTTGACTGGAATCATACACGCAAGAATGTGTAAATGAGCAGATTATTAACCATTTCCCATTTTAAAATGAAATGCAGCTTGCTGCCAGCATTCATTTAATTTTCAGCAATAGAGAGCTACTGTATTTTATAAATGAAAATAACACTACAAAAAACAGAATTCTGTGATAGAATGATGTCTTTTATTTCCAAAGACTGTAGACATGTTTGAATGATGCAAAAATAATAATAAAAATGAGATATTTAGTACTGTAATTTGCAAGTTATCTTGGAGTAAGCATTGCTGGGAAGTAGCCTCAGGGGAAACTAGAAATGAATATGACAATTTCACATACTGTTAAGCACAAGAGAGGAAAAAAGAGGAAAAGTAATAATGAGGGAGAGAGAGGAGAAAGCAAGCGCGTGTTTTGACAGTTGTAGCGACTCTAACTAGACTGATGACAGAGGGTCTTTGTGAGAAGTTAGCGTTTAGGTGGGATAGGTTATTAAAGGAATGGGCTAGGTGGGGAAGATGTTCTAGAGAAGGAAGTAAAAGAATTTGGAAAGAAACTGGTATATTTGGAATTAAAGTCACAGTAGCTGAAGCACAGTAAACAAGTTAAAAAGTGATTATCAACAGCAAGACAGAGGTTGTGTTACTTCATGGGCTTTCAGAAGAGGTTTGTATTTTTATTCCAAGAGCAGAATACAATGTTAAGAGACATGATCTAATTTATGCTTTATTTATATTTATTTATTTACTTTGGTACCAGGGATCAAACTCACGACCTTTTGCTTGTCAGGCAGATGCTTGTATTGCTGAGCTAAATTCCCTGCCCCTACTTTATACTTTAAAAGATCATTCTGGCTTGTGGGAATGAGGTATATGAATGGAAGCAGAGAGCTGAAGGTTTTACTTTTTTGGCCTTCCATGTGAATGGTGGTTGTGGTTGGATTAAAATCTTACTTGAAGAAACAGTGAGTTGTGGTTCAACTAAGGCATCTTTGGAGGGTTGGTTGATGAATTAGAAGTGGTGTGTAAGGGAAGGAAAAATATCAGGGACAAATTAAAACTGAGATTGGACATGTTATACAATCAAGTGGAGATGTCAAGTAGGCATTTAGATGAAAGATACTGGACACTTTTGCTGATGCAAGAATTTTTTAAAAAATGCCTGCAGCTTCCCTAGGCTGTTTAGGGAAAGAAGTCGGCAGATGCACTAGTTTTTCTGGAGAATTCAGAGTTGACCAGATACCTTTTGTGATTTTAGAAAATCTTGTAAAACACACATCTCTTTCAATTTGTCTTAGAGTTTCATAAACCAATATAATATCTATGTTTTTAATGAAGGCTTATGGATTAAGTGATTATCTAGAAGTTTATCATATTAATATTTCCTAAACTTTCAGGACTGACAGAGGCACTTCCTTGGGCAAAGTGTTTATTAGGGAATTTCTTTATTATGAAATTAGTATAGCAATATTCTCTTACAGGTTTGTTGTAAGAGTGGAAACAACTGTATGGAAAACACCTAGGTCGTTGTGCAGCATTACAGTTTGGATGATGACCAGCATGGATCTAATTCTAGGAGAGTCTGAGAAATTATTTCTCTGAAATGAAAATGCTCCACATAAAACTTCCTCAAACAGGGTGATGTTTCAGGAAATAATACCCAAGAGGCTAGATTTCCTTTTAGAGTCCAGACAATGACAATCTGAAGTGTATTCAGTATATTCAGTCATTGGCTCACATTGAATACCTGAATTACTGGCCCCAAGAAGTCCAATACTAGCATTTTTTGTATTTCTATTAGTTATTCATAGTTTTACAGCAAAACAGAACCAATGAAAGGTATGTGTGGTATATAGTGTGTGTATAATGTGCATTGTTTTTAGTGTTAGTCTGGAATTGTATATCCGTGCATACATGTGTGGTACGTGGTGTGTGGGGAGAAGGAAGAAGGGAAGGAGAAAGAGAGAAAGAGAGAAAGCGAGGGAAATTTTAAGGAAATGGTTCACTCAGTTGCAGGAGCTACATGTCCTATTTCTGTAGGGTCAGCCAGTAGGCTGAAGAGAAGAGATAACGCTGTCGTATACATTTAAAAGCACTCTAGAGGGAGAAATCTTTCTCTGAATGATCTCAGATTTTTTCTCTCAAGGCCATCAACTGATTGGATGGGGCCTACCTACACATTAGAAGGGTAATCTGCTTTACTCAAAGTCTACTGATTTAAACTTCAACCTTATCCAAAAGATAGCTTTGCAGCAACATCTAGATTTATGTTTCTCTAAATACACAATAATGTGGCATAACCAAATTGACACATAAAGATAACCATTGCAATAATCATATTTGTATAGTGAGCTCCTCTCAGTCTTCCTCACAGTCTGAGAAGTGTATATTTGTAAATCCCAAAGGAAAGTTATTGGAATTCTAGTGAGTTAATTCCAATTTACCACTTCCAGTGCAACCCACGTGAGAAGAAAGACACTAAGACATATTTATAGTTATGGGGAACCAAGAGGGTCCTAAGTGCAGCCAGGATGAAGGTTCATTGAAACAAAGGTCTTGACCCAGGCTCAGATCTGGACTTTATTAATTCAGGGAGGAGGGAGTGACTTGAGGATGAGTGACTGAGAATGGTGGGAAATATGTGAGTACTGTGAACTGGGCTAGGTAGGAGGTCTGAAATCATCTCTGCAATATGCAGAGAGAAGGATATGCAGAAAGAGTAATCTGGGGCTAACACAACTGATGTAGCATCTAATGTTTTGAGGTCTGTGCTTCAGTTGTGTTGTGCAATCTTTTATGACCTGGAAAGTCACAGCGTCTTATCTCGAGGCTTGATCCCAGCCAACAGTGTGGAGTGTGGCTGTCTTTCCTGTCTGGCCCACACATACTTTTGGGGAGACACAGGGGTGGGTAAACACTGACTATTGCCTAGGAAACATTGGTTAAAAAAAGATTAAGAAAGAAAGGGCAGTGAGGGAGGGGGAAAATGGGTAGTGTGTGGCTTGAACATCAATGAAAATTGAGAATTGATTTACCAACCTGAAGGAAATTTGTTACTGGATAAGAGTGGTTTCACTACAATGATAGATATGAAAGTCTGACTGGAGATGTTCAGGAAATAAAGAGAAAGCATTTGAAAAGTTTTAATTTCATTGATTGAAAATGCAAATGAATATCACAATGAGATACCAATACACCCCACCAGAATGAAGTAAGTCTTACTTTGGGCTTTCAGTTTAACTGTTTGCTAGGGTCACAGACAAGGAAGAGCTCATTTATCTTGATCAGAGTAGATCTGAAAACCACATCAAGTTAAGTATTGGTGAGAATATGGAGATTTACAGTATTGGTGGGCATGTAAATGGGTGAAACCACTTTGGGAAACTATTTGATAGTAGCGACAGCAAAGCTAAATACTCCACTTTGGGCTGCAACCAACAGAAACAAGTGTTCAGGAACAAAAAAATTGCACAATATACATATGAACTTTATTTATAATGGTCCAGATTTGGAATTCATACAAATACCCATCCATATATAGGAGAAAAGACAAAAAATTGGAGTAATAGAATAGCTACTGATACACTTAACAGCACCTCAGAAATACCACTGCATTCAAACTACAAACACAAAAGAGTATATACAGTATGATTCCATTAATACAGCATTCAAAATCAGATAAAACCAACCTATAATTAAAAAGTAGAAAATAACACCTTCGCAGACATACTGACTACAGAGAGGCCTGAAGGAACATCTCCTGAGGACTAGCACAGTTCTATTCTTGATCAGAGTAGATCTTAATTGCTATATACTTGAGATTGTACACTTTATTCTACAGAAGTCAGACATCTATAAAAGAATTTTAGTAGAATTGGGAACGGGGAATGGGGACAACTTTTTCATTTTTTCTTACAACTAGAAGATGAAGTTCTAAGCATATTGGATTATAGAGTGGGGAAGGATGTAAAGGCCATCCTGCCCAAACTCTTTCTGTAATAATCCATGAAGCTTGATATCTCCCTGCACATGGAGTTTGCATATGTGGCATTTTGGGTGTGTTGATTTTTTTTTAGTGTCCATATATTATTTGGCTGAATTTCAATTATTGTGGTATGGCAGTCAAGATATAAATTACAACGAAAAATATTTAGGATAAACTCAAAGATTTTCTTAAAGATAAAGGCACTGAAACACATGCTCCATACGGAGATGAGTGATTATGACGCATTCTTTCCTGATGTCTGATGATAAGAAGCACCATATCTGGGTTAAGGAAGTGTGGTCAAGTAGAATGCATGGGGATTGGCACTGCAAACTCTAGATTCTTCCAACCTGGAATTTTCTGCACGATGAAAGAAGAATACAAATCTTTTAAGCTTGATCATATTTTAAATAATTTTAGGCAAGCTGGGATAAAGATAACATACACAACAATGGCTCTAAATAAGGTCACACACCCAAACAAAGCACTCAACTTGTGCTAAGGCTCCATTTCAGTTTGTCCTAATGAGGAGTGCTTTCCTTTATGTTAATTTGGCAATAGCTAATGACATAACGTAAACCAAACTTGTTCTCCCTTGAAGTAAGCGAGCTCCTAGAACTACACTTTTCTTTGCCAGACAACACACCTTGAGCCACACACAATTTTCTTGCATGGTTTAAAAGTATGATATGGCAACAGCAGTATGGATGAGAGCTCATAAATTGGGGGCAGGAGGGTGCTGGGCCAGAGGGACTCTTCTTTCAGCTTCTGTTTTGGGTATGTCAAGGCGATACCGAGAGGGAAGCCTTAGCTTCCCCAAAGAAGGAACAAACTCAAGGCAGGTAAAAACTGGCTATGGTAACTGTTAGCAGTGCAAGGAAAAGGTTGTTCATGTTGTAAAACGTTGGGGGCAGGGAGTAAAAAACCCTGCCCTGCTGATCACATTTTGTGCCTTAGGAAATTCTGTAATGGACGTTTCATCAGCACTCAAACTATTGAAGCCAATACCTCTCATCTTTTCCTAGGACATGAGTCTTAAAATTATACTGTAAATGATGATGCATTTTGGGGAATGTGAATTTTAAGACATCAAATATGTTATTTGAGTATTAGAAGATGGGAGTGGGCTGGGTGTGTAATTCCATGGCAGCTCATGTGAGGCTCTGGGTTTTTAGCCCCAGCACTGGAAAAAAATAAATAAATAAATAAAAAAGAAAGAGAGAGAGATAGGGGAATGATGGAGAGAAGAGCCTGAGAATTATTTAAACTGGGCTCTAACTTGTGATTCTCCTGCCTCATCCCTCTGTGTGTTAAGATTACAGGCATTTGCCATCATGCCTGGCAAACTCAGATATTTTTATAAATGATATTCATCTTAAAATTTCTTCTGTTGAAAAGCTCCAAATTTAATCATGGCCAGGACTTCATAAGACAGCTAGAAATAAAGGGGGAGAAAAGAGACGGAACAATGCAATTTAAGTTTTAACATCAGTATTACGTAGTCTCATATGTACACATTGAAGCCACCTGGAATATTCTGATTTCTTTGGCTAAGGGAACCCTGACTCTGGTACTGTTAAAGCTTGCCAAGTGATTTTACTGTGCAACCAGAGTATCAACAAGCTAGAGGCAGTGGTTCTCAAAGCTGGGCTTCAGATAAGCACCATCGCAGTCAACTGCGAACTTGCTAAAAAGCCAATTATTGAGCCTTCTGCTAGACCTACTGAATCAGAAACTCTGGGAGTGGGTCCTGGTGGCCTGTGTTTTGATGAATTCTCCCATAGCTTTCAGTGCAGACAAAGGTTTGAGAAAGACTGCAAGACAGAAGAGTCAGAAAAGCACCTTCTGTTTTAGGTGCTCAGCCACAAGGGAACCTACTTTAAAAACTTCTTAGAATTTCACCTACAATTATACTGAGTAATCTATTCGAGAAATCAGCACAATCATAAGCTTCTAAATTTAAAACTCTTCAGTAATGAAAGGAAATTTTCTTTGTGCAGGTGATGCACAGAGACAGAGCGCTAGTATTTCAAAGCAAGCCAGACAGGCACATGCTAGAAAGCTTAGCTTCCACTCAGACATGTGATTAACACATTCCTAATTCCTGGAATGACAAGCAGCTACTGTCATAGCTAGTCATTTCCCACAGTAATACCCTTCCATATTATAGCCAAAGGAAAATTTTCTAGCTGCAGCAATGGTCATACCGATTTTCCACTCAAGTTTAAAAAAATCTCAAGACTTGGTCATTCCCACGGGCTAAATAAACATCAGAATTCCCAACACAGCTTAGGAGATCCCACACACTTTGGCCCTGACTAATTTCTCTAACCTTGGGTCACAAGATGCTTCCTGGCAAGTTCTCATCTTTTCTTTTCTTTTCTTTTCTTTTCTTTTCTTTTCTTTTCTTTTTTCTTTCTTTCTCTTCCTTCCTTCCTTCCTTCCTTCCTTCCTTCCTTCCTTCCTTCCTTTCTTTCTTCCATTCATTCTTTCTTTCTGTCTCTCTTTCTTTCTTTTTCTTTCCTTTTCTTTCTTTCCCCTATACTCCCAGCCCTCTGCCCTGCCACAGATTCTTTACATGTTCTACTCTTTTCTGAGAACACTCTCTCCTTCTTGTCTTGGTCTTTTAATTCTTGCTCATTCTTCAAAATAATCAGTTCTATCATTATCTCAACAAGGCATCCTTCCCTGACCTCTTCCTCCACCTCCAAACAGATTACTCTTCTCTTCTGCAATGGAAGAACACACAGCTTTCTCTTCTGAGGTCTCCCCGAAGTATAATTTTGCATTTATCTGTGAAGCTCCTAGACTAGTAACTTTTTGCCACTTAATATTTGGTCAGCCCAATTTGGTAAGCTCTCTTTTGTATGACTGATAAACAATTGGCGCTGGACTTGAAAGATAGCAAGGGCTCAAGAATGACTTTACTAACAATGGCTATACTAGTAAGATTTCCTACTGTTTAAATTTTTGACAGTAGTCACTGACTTCCATGACACATTCCATACTCCTTGTTTAAGGTCTAGATAACTCTGGCCAGAGAGTAAGTAAGATATTCTGAAAAGTAGTTGTATAGCTTGCCTGTCAATGCAGTCTAAGTTTTGAGATTGGTTTACGGGAGGAAACTGAACTAGGAGTTACATGATTTCCTTGGCTATGACTATCTCTGTTAGCATGTGCACACTAGCTTCACCACAGTGGATCAGCTATGAACCATGCATTGTTTTCTGGCAACAGATGAGCAGACCTTGTCCTTAGGTTTCTCTCACCTGAACTTGTTCTGACAAGTTTAGAACTTTCATGTACAGCTGCATCCCTGGATTAAAGACTTCTCACTCTTGATTTTCGGGCTGCATTCAAAGAGGAGAGAAAATAAACACTAGAAGCCTTATTTTCATTGACAATTTTTATTTAACTTTTACATTACTTAACATTCAGTGGCTTTGACAAAGACGACTTTATGGTCTTGGAGTTTGAGGTTAATTCAAGTCCCTTTAATATCATGTATTTGACTTACATATTAACTTAACATATTATGTAATTTATGCATTTAATAAGTCCATGCTCCAGATATACTGCCAGTCACAAAAGACAGAAAATAATTGGGATACAGTTCCTGCCTTCGACGTATTCCAAGTTGAACTGAAATAGAATGTCAATAATCAGACTCACAAGCTTAAATAGCACATGGCTTCTTTTATTGGAAATAAAAAGCAAAATAAAAGATAACAAGAAGTAGGAAGATCAATCTTTCCCAAATGGGAAGGGGATCAGGAGAATGAGGAAGAGAGGAGGGATGACTAGAAGGGTACGAAAAAATAATTAAGATGCGTTGTGTCCAGATACCAACCTCTTACAAGGAATGTAAGCATTGTGTACTGCAAACATGCATGAATGAAAAGTAAAAAAGTAAAGTTAGAGAAAGAAACAGATTATCACTTCATTCATGAAAACATTCCAAGTTCCTCACATTTAATTTGAAATAGACATGCTGCCTTCTCACAAGTTCCTATAGTACTCTGTGCATAAGCTTTACAGTGTGCTTCCCTCCCAGTATTACCATTGTTCCTTCTTTGTCACACTGAGAGTCCCTCCAGTTCCAGCAGTTTTTTTCACCCTCATATCTCTAGTACCCGGCCTTGATATAAATATGCACATGTACTTTGCATGTTTATTTAGAAATTGTTTTATCTACAACTCTATTCTGGCTGTCACAAGTAGTTATTTATTTATTATCTAGTGGATAGTCAGCTAGCTGGTGGCTTTAAAGCCACATACTTTATAAAGGGCTATCTCCTGGCCATGCATTTTCCATAGGTCAGAGGCTGGTAGGCTCAATTTGCTGGAAATAAAAACTGAATTATCCTAGGATATCTCATTAGGGTTTACCACATTTGAAACTGCGGTTGAAATCCATCCACTGACAGGTGGGTGGGGAGACTCAATGAATTCAGTATGCTGAGACCAGACAGAAGCTGAGACGGTGCTGTAGACAATCACACATCTCTGTTCAGGGAGGAATCAAGCTTTCACCACATGACACTAATCCTCACCCAGAGGAAAGAATGTGCTCCATTTTGCCCCAGGGCTGGCTTCCCAAAGAGCCTCACACACCTCTTTGAGTGCTGGCAGCAACCACAAAATAACCACCATCCTTTTTATACCTCTTGGTCCAGGAATTGTGAAGGGAGAAGGCTGAGATGCAAGCGTACTGATGCATTATTGACTATAACTTCTACCTGTCTCCTTTTTCTATTAGTTTAGGTTTTGTCCTTCCTCTGTTTCTGAGCTATTACATTGTGTTTGGCCTTGGAAGCTTAAGTAGTCTAAGTAATTAGAATAGGTAAAGCACTGTGTTAAATCATACTACTTCCCACCCATTGATTCATTTTAACTCATTGATTTATTTCTTCATTGTCTCAATAGATATTTAAGGAGTGCCAGCTTCATGACAGGTGCTGTCCTAGGCATTCAAGATCTACCACCAAATAGGCACATTTCCCCTTTGTCATATACCTCAACTTCAAGCAAAGAGAGAATGACCTTAAATAATAAATACACAGGTATGCAAAGTATAGAATATCTTCAAAGATACTACAGAAAAGAAATACCAAGGGCAAGAAAAGACTAAGAGTGCAAAGAGCAGAAAAAAGGAGGAGGTAAGAATTATAATTCAGAAAATGGTAGTCAGAGAGGCATTGGAAAGATGGCATTTGTTCAGCCTTGAAAAAGGGACTTTCCTCACTGCAAAGCTCTTTTCTCTGCTCAAGGAGGTTTGTAGTCAGTTCTACTCCCAGTCTTTCCAGGCCTGCAGGAAAGTTTTGACTGTGAAAGTCCTTCCAACAAAAAGATGTACCGGTGGTCCTAGCCAGTCCTTCACCTCTGCATAGGAGATTTGGATTTAGTCTCTGTATCTCCTGTTACTAGGAATCTACAAGAAAATTCTGAAAATGTTCCCTGCAGTTTCTTACCTTTTTGGCATGACTTCTCTTCTTCTCTATTTTGAATCTACATCTACGCAGTCACAGTTATCTAAAGAATTCAGGAAACTATATTTTTAAAACATTTCTTAGGAAACTGAGGAAAAGGTGTGTGTAGCTAGCAATGTCTGAGCATGTGCTCTGTTCAGGCTGCATTGGCAGTGTTTACAAATATAGTAAACTCACAGTACAGTAAAATTTCCCAGGTACTGTTTATTTTTACAGATGAGGAAGTGATGGCTTTAAGAGCTTACATAACTTGTCTGTGGTCACAGAAATAGCATACTGACACGCAGGATTTGAACCAAGTTGTTCATTCCAGAGCCCACATAATGTTCAGGAGTCATGTTTGTGGTCATTGTTCTCATCTGACCACCACTAAACCAACTTTTACCTCTGTGTTTTTATAAGATTATAAGTGCCTGAGTTAACATGCTTTCATCTAATTAGTTCATGTAAATCTGATACTATTTTTCCATCCAGCTTTTCTTTTCCCCCCAAATAAGGAAAATTTTAAAATAGACAATAAATTCAGATTAAAAAAATACTTTAGAGCTTGGCTTTTAATTAAACCTACTTTAAATACAGTAAGGAGGGAAGAAAAGCAGAGCTGTGAGGAACAGTAGATCATTAGCTTTGAGAGTCTCACAGCTCACCACTGCAGAAAACGTCTCAGATCTTTGTTTCACTGACATTACTTCCCACTTAAACTACTTTTAATAAGCACTTACTAAGTGACCAGTGCTGTAGACACTTAGATCTCACATTTCTCTATGTCAGTAATGGTAGCAGTATTGATAATAATAATCCACATACTTTCATATACTCACAGAGGTGTTCAATTCTAATGTAAGGAAGACCTGGTTAAGAAAACATTTGTTTCTTAAATTTTTTCTTAGTCTGACACATTTAAAGTCTTACACATTTGAGAAATAAGACCTACAATAAGACAGTGAAGGAAAACAAAAGTTAGAATTTATTTTGGTGGAATTAAGAATGCTTTCCTTCTGGGACCAGGGTGTCATAACTTCCAGAGACTCATGCTCTTAATTCATATTTGTTATACTTTAATCTGTGTATGCTCACAAACATTGTATTTTTGATGTTTTTATTGTGGCAAAGCATACATAAGGTACAATTGACCAATTTAACCATTCCCAAGAGTCCAGTTCTTGTAATCATTTATATGAGTGTGAAATCAATGTGCAGAGAGACTCTCCACCATGAGATTTTATTTCTAGAAATTTAGCTTTAGTGACTTAGTAGGTCCAAGAGTTAGAGGATGATGTGCCCAAAGTTCAAGAGGCTCCTCTGTTTATACAGTGGGAAAGATGACAGAAGATGCTTGTAACTGATTCTCTCTGGCTCTATTCCAGTGAATGCTGGGATTCACCCACCTAGGAAATTATGTAATTCTCTTCAATTTATCCTTTTAACCACAAGTTCCCTAAACTCCAGGAGAATTGTATAAACTTAAAGTCAGCATTTGGCTACATTGGTGCTCACAAGCACTCCAGTTAATTGGCAAGGCAAACCTGTCACAACTATTGCAGTCAAAGGATTGCAAATGATTGCAAACACTAGCTCTCTATACCTTGTTCATGATTTCTATCTTTAACATAGAAAAAGAAAGAAAAAATTCTGGCACTAGAAAAAATGGGTTTACTGCCATATGGTTTCCTATTTGTTGAATATTTTAATTGAACTAACACCCAGGTGTGGTGGCACAAGTCTGCAATCCCAGCAGTTGGAAGGTGGAGCCAAAAGGATTGCTGGGCATTTGAGGCCAGCCAGGACTACATGGTGAGTTTAAACTTGGCCTTAATTACAGAATGAGACCCTGTGTTAAAAACAAAATACCAAAAAAGAACAAAGAAAAAAAAGGACATTTTTACAGGGGATCATTTGCTTAGGGAGTATTTCTTTAGTAAGAAAATGTTCTTTTTGTCTCATGAAAAGTTACATTCCAAAAATTCAAAGGGAAATGGACCTCGGAGGAAGAGCTTGGATGGATGTAGTGGCAGGGGAGCTGGGGAGAAGAGTGAGAGGCAAGGGTGTGAGAAAGTCTTCTGGTGGAGTTGCATGGAGGATGTGGAAGGAAACAATAGTCAGAGCAGGAGATTAGAGTTGCGTGTCCCGTTTTCCCCAATGCTTCATTATCATTGTGCTTTGAGATCCATCAAGGTGTATCCCAAGAGAAACAGGACTTCTCCTCCCCCAGAGAAGATTGGAAATTAACTCCTCACCCAGCACCTAAACTTCATTAAAGCTTTTACCACTTTCCACTTCAATTAGAGAAGGCTGACCTGATTTCATTTCCATTTAATCTGATTTCCTCTTGATGTCTAGGCACACACCCTCTTAGGCATTTCAAGAGGTATTCAAGACATTTATTTCTCTGTAGGAGCCAAGACAATTTTCCCAGGAAATTCTTCATATTTAATGTCTATGCTATTCCTGAAATTCCATTCAGCTGATTATTCATATCAGCGAGTATGCTTTATGTCTGCTTTTTAATGCCTAGAAGATGATCTGGTGCTCACATTGTGTTTTCCCCTGGCAGAAAGTCATGGACTGAATCTCCAAAATGCAAAGGTCTTATAAGGTGTCTAGTGCTTGCTTCAGCTCTGTTGCCAGGTAAGTTCAAATGCCTAGACTTGAGACAGACCTGTGTTTGAAATGAATATTCTAATATTCCTCCAGGGCAGGTGTCAAAAATCAAGTGAACCACTCCCTTGAGGTTGCTGCATCTGCTTTGTGTGGCCCTTTGACCTAGGTTACCAACAGCTAATGAAAAAGCAGAGTGTGTTTACAATATCCTAGAGTTTTAGATTTGCTTCATGAAACTCAATAGCAAGTGTGATCATACTAAAGATACAAATGTAGACCCTTTGATCTTTCTCCTTGTATTTTAATTTTTTATCATATTTATTTCATTCTGTTTTGCTTTCTTACAGGGACATTTAGAAATAAGCACTATTCTCTGTGTGGCCTAAGGCAACATAAAATAACACAAAAGGCTTAAGATGGTTTTATAAATGTTCCTCACATATAAATTCAGGCCAGTTTCTTGAATATAAGAGAAAGACTGGAAATTCAATGATTTTCAAGTATCGTAAGGTCATAGTTTAGAAGTCCCATCCTTATAATTATCACAGCAAGTTAGTGCAAGCCAAGTGGAGAGACACTATTGTGACTTCTCAGAAACAACACTTACAAAAATACCTTAGGAACCCCCGGGAAGCAGTACAAGCCCTAGCTTTTTTTTACCCCTGATTTCACTCACATCTCTTTTATTCACATCTTCCTAGCAAGACAAACTTCTGATAATAACATTCTGTCCTGTGGATTCTCCACATGTATTAAAAGCAGGGTACCTAATTATGTGCTTATAGATTTTCTCTCTGTTCCTGCTTTAGTACTTTCTACTGATCTCCATAATTAGGAAACTCTTCATGACAGAAGGGTCCAAATAGCGCAATACTTGCATTAAAAGTGCAAGTTCTGGAGCTAATGGACCAACTTCAAATATAATACTTTGTTTTATAGTCTTTTGAAGATGATGAGAACTGGGAGAGGTAGGGTGACGTGTGGGAAAGGAGAAAACCAACACTGGGAAAACAGTACACACCTTACTTTGGAGTGAACCTAATGATTTGCTTTCATCCTAATGAAGCAATATCCATGTATGTCTTTGGATAAGAGCTGCACGGGTACAGCCTCTTCCACTCTCAGTTGGGAAGCAGCGGAAGTGATTCATGACATCTGGAGGAGAGTGAAGCTTGTGTGGGAGGCGAAACTGTGCAGGAATTTCTCTAAATT
>RJWM01018932.1:0-40021 GCA_004363535.1 Dasyprocta punctata
TCCCAAGAGCTGGCTTTGGGTGGCAAAGCCCCGCCCCCAGGAACGCACAGGGAGAGGGTGGGCTGAGAGTCAGACACTGTGCCTCCACCTGACTTAGTCACTTCCTTTTCCTCTTTCTTTCTTTCTTTCTTCTTTCTTTCTTTCTTTTTTTAACTAGGGATTGAACCCAGTGCCTTCACACTGAGCCACATACCCAGCCTTTTTCTCCTTTTTAAAAATATTTTTTATTATGAGACAGGGTCTCACTAAGTCCCCTAGGCAGGGCTTGATTTTCCAGTCTTTCTGCCTCAGCCTCCCGAGTGCCGGGTTTTCAAGTGTGTGCCACCACACCCAGGAGTTCAGTCACCTTTGGCCCAACCGCCCCTGAGGATGCTGGGATTTGTAGGAGGAAGCATCTGGGAAGGGTTAGATGTGAGGGGTTCCCTGGGGTCTAGGGCTGGGGAGCAGGCGGGAAGATTAGTGACCCTGTCCATGGGAGATGAGTGAAGTCCTATGGGGTTTTGTCATTGCTGTTTGGGTTTGTTGTTGTTGTTGTTGTTGCTGTTTTAAAATTTTTATTGGTACATTTTAGGTGTACACGATGATCACGTTCATCATAGCGAGTTTGTACCTGTACATGATATATCTTGATTCTTTTTTTTTTTCCATTCCCCTCCCCTCCCTTCAACCTCTCTTCTCCTCCTTACTTACAAATGTTTTGTTTCCATTTTTTCCTTCTAGTCTCTTTTTTTCTTGTCCCATATTTCCTTTGCCTCTCCCCCTCCCTTGTTCCCTTTCTCACTTGAACATTTCTTCCTATTTCACTATATCTTTTATATATTTCGGTCCTTATTTTTATTTCTGGTTTCTCACACCAGAGAGACAATGTGGTATTTACACATGTGTGTGTCATTTATTTCACTTAAGTGTGTGGAGCATCTGTTTAGCTAGAAATGTCTCAAGCTTGTGCTTCTTTATGGCAGAGTAGTACTCCACTGTATTAAAAAAAAACACCTCTTTTTTACTCATTCATTGATTGATGGGCATTTGGGTTGTTTCCAAGATTTGGCTGTTACAAAGTGTGCCGCTATAAACATGAGTGTGCACATATCACTGTGGTAGGATGCTTTTAATTCTTTCAGGAAGACACCAAGAAGGGGAATAGCAGGGTCAAATGGGACCTCTAGTCCTAGCATTTTGAGGAATCTGATTTCCAGAGTGGTTGCACCAGTCTGCACCCCCACCAACAGTGGAGAAGGTTCTTTCCCCCAGGTCCCCCAGCATTTGTTATTGGTTGATTTCTTGATAACAGCCGTTCTTTCTGGGGTGAGATGGAATCTCAGCATTGTTTCAATTTACATCTCTCAAATGACCAGTGATGTTGAACATCATTTCATATATTTATTTGCTGTTTCTACTTCATCTGAGAAATGTCGATTTATTTTCAGATGCCCAATTTTGGATTGGGTCTTTAAATTTGAGGGGTCTTTTTTTTTTTTTTTTTTTTTTTTTTTTTTTTTTTTTTTTTTTTTTTTTTTTTTTTTTTTTTTTTTTTTTTTTTTTTTTTTTTTTTTTTTTTTTTTTTTTTTTTTTTTTTTTTTTTTTTTTTTTTTTTTTTTTTTTTTTTTTTTTTTAGTTCTTTGTATATTCTAGATAATAATCCTTGGTCTGAGAAACAGCTGGCAAACTTTTTTCCCATACTGTGGGTTGTTTCTTCTCTTTGTTGGCTTCTCTCGCTGTGCAAAAGTTTTTTAATAAAATGAGATCCCAGTTGTTGATTCTTTGTGATAGGTCCTGTGCAATTGGTGTTTTGTTCATAAAATCTTTGCCTACACTAATATCTTCAAGCATTCTACCTATTCTCCCTTCCAGCAGATTTAATGTTTCTGTTTTAATACTTAAATATTTCATCCATTTCAATTTTAGTTTAGTGCATGGTAACAGATATGGGTCTAGTTTTGTTTTTTGTTTTTTTTTTTTGCGGCACCAGGGATCGAACTCACAGCCTCACACCTGCCAGACAGGCACTTAAGCCACTGAGCCAAACTTCCAGCCCTCATTTTTTGAGGCAGGGTCTCACTATGTAGCTCAGGCAGACCTTGTGCTCGTGTTGTAGCCCAAGCTGGCCTCAAACTCACGACGCTCCACCTACCTCAGCCTCCCGAGTGCTGGGATTAAAGGCGTGCGCCACCACACCTGGCTGGGTCTAGTTTTAATCTTCAGCATTTGGAAAGTCAATTTTTCCAGCACCATTTATTAAAGAGGCTTTCTTCCAGTATAGGTATTTGGTTCCTTTGTCAAAGATAAGGTGGCTTAGTATGTCTGGAGTGAGTCACTTCTGCATCTCCTGATTTGTTCCATTGATCCTCAGGTCTGGTTTTTTTTTTTTTTTTCCTTTGTTTTGTTTTGTTTTGCCAGTACCACATTGTTTTTATCCCAGTAGTTTTGTAGTATAATTTCAACCCTGGGATTGTGATGCTCCCTGCTTGGCCTATGTTGCCCAGAACTGCCTTTGCTATTCTAGGTCTCTTCCATTTCCAAATGAATTTTAGGATTGTATTCTCTAATTCTGTGAAATAAACTGTTGATATTTTGATTGGGACTTCATTAAATCTGTTATGGTTTGTGTTTGGATGTCCCCCCAAAGCTGCTGAATCTAGCATTTGTGATTAGTTCGTTGTCTAGTGCTGGGATTGGTGGTGTGAGTGCTGCACCCGCCCAGGGGTGGGGAGCTGGCATACGATGTAAGGGAGGGAAGGAGGCGTGCTCTTCCCCTTCTGCCCTTTTGCTCTGGTATTTGCCACAGCCGCCATGTTGCCCCTCAACCATGATACCCTGACTTGGAGGACTGAAACCTCCAAAAACTGTAAGCTAAATAAACCTTTCCTTCCCTAATATTGGGCATCAGGTATTTTGTCCCAGCAATGAGAGGAAAGTACCCTAGACAATCTGTATAACAGTTTTGGAAGTATGGCCATTTTCAGTATATCGGTTCTTTCCCAAGAGCAAGGGATATCTTTCCATCTTCTGATGTCTCTCAATCCCATTTTTCAGAATACTGTGGATTTCAACAGAAAGGTCTTTTACTTCTGAAGGCCCCTTGGGGCATCACCTCTGTCCCAGCCTTGGACCCCAAAGAAGGCAGGGGACACAGGGCAGAGTCTCTCTCCAGCCTCCTCTCCCGCTCCTGCCCCCTGAGCTTTGCTGGGGTCCATTGAAGCCTGAAGTGGCTTTTAAGCAATTAGCCGGGAGAGAGCCGGGCACTTGTGAATCTAATTGTTTCAACAGCCCTTGAAGGGCTGGAGCCTGAGCTCTTCAAATGCCAGCGTGGTGGTGGGAAACGGGGCCCCTCCTCTCTCCATCTTCCAGGTTGGGGGAGGGGTGAGTGGGGGGCTCAGGGTTCCCCCCTGCGCTCCCCAGAGTCTCCAAGGAGCTGTCTAATCCTGGAGCAGCAGGGACAAGCAGGCTGTCCAGGAGGCTGAGTCCCTCCACACACAACAAGTACCCACCTGCCCACTGGGGCTCGGGCACCAGGACCACAGGGAGCCCTGTGGGTGGGCAGGGGGCAAAGATCTGCCCCAGAGGTGCCAGGGAGGGCGACCTGAGGGAAGCAGGGCTGGCACAGGAGGGGAGCACCAGCTCCCTTAGCAGTTTCGTACTTTGGATTTCAGTGCAAATTAAGTTTATCTGCCACTGTCTCCCCTGCAAACTACAGGACCAGATGGCCGCTGAGTTCCCTTCCCACCCCAACCTCAGGGCTTCTCCTGAGAGTGCACCGTGGGTTCTTTCTCTGCTGAAAACAACGGAGAAAATAAAGTGGCCAGAGCCCTGATTACCAGTGGCACCTCTGAAAATGCCACATGTCCTGGGTGGGCTCCTGCCCAGCTGTCCTGGGGAGCTCAGCCCCATGACCAAACTGGCCTACACTGTCGGCCCAGGCCTGAAGGGTCATCAGTAGGTACTTCCCGTTGCTGGGTGTGGTGGTGCATGCCTGTAATCACAACACTCGGGAGGCTGAGGCAGCAGGATCACCGTGAGTTTGGGACCAGCCTGAACTACACAGCAGAGAGTTCGGGTTGTGGCTGGCACACCCCGGCGTAGTCAGAGGGTGAGGCACCACTCCCTCAAGCCCGGACAAGGGCAGCAGCCCACCTCACAGCTGGAGCTGGCGCAGCGAGGTCCAGGCCTCCGATGGGGTCCCTCCAGGAATGTCAGCAGGAACAGATGGGTAAATCAAGGAATGAATGGACAAACACCAGGCCACCGCCAAGCCACACCTGCCCTTGGCAGGGTCCCTGTGAAAGCTGTCATCATGTTTACCTAAATGTGAACAAAGCATTTTAAAGTGCAAGGTGCTCGGGGGAGGGAAAGATCTTGGGAAGTGGATGCTGCTGTATAAAGCATGATAGAGAAAGGTGTGAGGACCGGACAGTCATCCACAGAGCTCAGCCCAGCCGGGACCACCCCAGTGCCCCCAGCCATGCCTCGATGACCCCCAATCTCACCCCCGCCAGGGCCTGGTGCCTCCCGGGCAGGGGAAGGCGTTTGGCAGGAGCCTCCGAGGGTGTCAGGCCGGGCCCTCCCCAGGGGCGCGGCTGCTGCAGCGTAAACACGGCAGCTGGGAGAGGCTTCCGGCCGGGCCTCTGCAGCCAGCGCTGGCGGTGGAAGCTCCTCCCGTCCCGTCCCGTCCTGTCCCGTCCCGTTCCCTACCCTACCGTGCGGTTCCTACCTGCCACGCGCACTTCACAAACCAACAAGCGGAGGCTGCAGGCTGTGCTGCGGCTCTGCCACGGGGCCTGCTGGCCTCTGCCCCCGGGCGATTCCGGGACGACGCGCTTGGTCCCTCCCAGGCGCTGCCCCCTGAGCGCGAGCACAGTCCTCGGTCACTCAGAGCCGGTGCGCAGGCTTTCTGGAGCTCAGGGCCTTCCTTGTGGTCTGAAAAGCACAACACACCCCTGAGGCTCAGGAGTGGCATACGGCCACGACCTGGTCGCAGGTTCAAACCCGCCCTCCACCTCCTACTTGGTCCTGAGCAAGGGATGGAGCGCTCAGTGCCTCAGTTTCTCCTCAAAGGAGTGCATTTGACATCTCGAAACTCTGGGAGTTAAGTGAAATAATGCGTGTAATCCCCCACCCCAGCCCCATAGCCCATGGAGATGCATTCCGTATCCCTTATTCCACTGAACCTAAGACTGTAAGATACACTATTATTATTATTAGAGGCACTGGGGGTTGAACCCAGGGCCTTCACAGTGAGCTACAGCCCCAGCCCTCCCCTCTTTTATAAGTCAAGGTCTCAACACATTGCCCAGGGTGGACTTAAACTTAAAAATTTGTGATCTTCCTGCCTCAGTCTCTTAGAGTGCTGGGAGGCTCCATTATTATATTATTGTTATTGTTATTAACATCATCATCATTATTTAATATCCCAGTAAGTTCCTGCTGAGAGAGCCCTGGGATGGTGGGACTTTGAACCACAGAGAAAACAAGGGGAACCAGAAAAGTCAACCCCCAGCAAATGCTCCCTCCTCTGTATGAATTTAAGAAGCCAGGGGCATGGTGGCATAGGCCTGGAATCCCAGCACTCAGGAGGCTGAGGCAGGAGGATCACAAACTCAAGCCTAGCCCATATACAAAGAAAGGTGAGTTTTGTTTTGGATGTTTGTTTGTTTGTTTGTTTTTGGAGATGGTCTCACTACAGAGCCCAGGCTGGCCTCAGACTCACAGTGATCCTGCCACCTGAACCTCCCGAGTGCTGGGATTACAGGCTTGTGCCATTTCGCCTGGCTGGGGCCTGGTGTATTACATGACTTAATTCATGTCAGAAATCCCAAACAAGGACCACAGAAAGCTGAAATGAGTGTTAGCTGGGCTTGATGGTGCGCGCCTGTAATCACAGCACTCAGGAGGATCGCAGTGAGTTCAAAGCCAGCCTGGACTACATAATGAGTTCAAGGCCAGCCTGTAGTGATACATGGTGAGCCCTATCTCAAACAAAAGTTAACAACCACTGGTCCCTGTACCCCCAAATCCCACACTTGCTAGGTGCTTCCCACCTGTGGGCGGGGCCAAGGGACAAACTGGTGGACCTTATCAGTGACTGGGCCCTGCCTCATGCAGCTGGGAGAGGCTGTGCTGGCCTCTGCTAGGCCTGGAAGCCCAAGAGGAGGCTCACCCGCACCTGTGTCCAAAGTCCGGGGAGCACCCCCCTCCCTCGAGCCCCACCCCCATGCCGCAGCAGGTGCTGCCACACCAGGTCTGCCAGGCCCGGGAGTCGGGACAGGAACCAGGCCGCGGGCCTCCACCCCTCCCCTTTCCTGCTTTTATTGTATTCCTTCTCATAAAGATGGGCCTGTGCTGCTCTTCTGTCACATCCCGGAGGATAAACATGTGGTTCTGCACAGAGAACCCCCAGGCCCGAAGGTCCACTGCCCCCACCACCCGGCAGCAGAAAGCCAGGGCTTTTAGGCAAGGACTGGTTCTCTGTAAATCTCTCCTATCAGCAAAAACCTTTGAAAGAGTTTGTTTAAAGGCCAGGGAGATAAACAGCAAGAAGTGTTTGTTTAAGATGTGTGTTCTGTGTGGCCACTCGGGGGCCCGGATTGACATCTGCGGGGAGGGGAGCCGTGCTGGGGCCTCCGGGTGCGCACAGCAGCCTGGCAGGGCCGGGTCCCCACAAGGAAGGGCGCTGGGGAGCACCTGCTGGCCCCTCCCGGTCTAGGGGCAGGACAAGGGGTTCCAGGGGCAGCAGACAGGCGAGGGGGGGACCCACAAGGACCTGTTGGACCCAGTGCAGGTGGAAACCTGGGAAGCCAGGCCCCTCTTGCCTAGCACCACCACACATGTTCAAAGCTCAGAGCAGGGTGTGCTCGGGGCCCGGCCTGAACCCCTAGGGGTCAGCAGGCCAGAAGGCCAGGCTTGCACCTGGGTATTGCCAGTTTCACAACCTTGATGAGGCTCTTACCGCAGAACTACAAGGAGCTGTTCTAGTGCTTTCCTGCTGTAAAAACAACCAGCCAGTGGAGGAGTGTAATCCCAGCACTCTGGGAGGCTGAGGCAAGAGGATAGAAAGTTTGAGCCCAACCCGAGTAAAATTTTTTTTTTTTTTTTTTTTTTTGGTCCTGGAGATTGAACTCACAACTTCACGCCTGCCAGGCAGGCGCTTATGCCAGTGAGCTAAATCCCCAGCCCTTTTTTTTTGAGTCAGGGTCTCACTATGCAGTTCAGGAAACCTGAGTAATTGAGCAACCTACTGAGACCCTTTCTCAAAATGAAAACAATTTTTTATAGAAAAAGGCTGAGGATGCAGCTCAGTGAGAAGGCCCTACTAGGTATGGGGGCGCACACCTGTCACCCCAGCACTCAGGAGACTGACACGGGAGGGGATGCGAGTTCGAGGCCAGCCTGGGCTACAGAGGGAGACTCGTTCTGAAAAAACAAACAAAATGAAACAAAAATACCTCGGAAGTTTAAAGTCCTCCTCGCTCCATCTGACCACGGCTTAAGCTCCTCTTAGTGCCATAAGGGCTGCGTGGTCTCCACGCCTGGGGACACAGACTGGAGGAGACCAACCGGGAGCTCACAGGAGGGAACTTGCAAAACTCGGTCGGAGGTGACCCAGCTGCAGAGGGACCCAGAGCAGGGCAGGGCCCGGGCAGGGGCGCTGGGGAGGCCCCGACAGGGAGGACGTGGTCTCGCAGAAGCCAGGGCTGTGTGAGACCAGTGTCCAGCACCATGTGGTAAGCGCCGGGCACAGTCCCGGGTCAGGAAGAACCCCTCGAGTTGCCCTGGTGTCCAGAGGCCCTTGACGGGGGATGCAGGACTCCTGGGTTTCCCCTGCAAGTCCATCTCTGACAATGGAGACTGGAGGCCCAGGGAGGGCAGTACAGGCTAAGGCAGCCAATTCGCTGGACGCACACTCCAGGATCAAGCATCTAGCCTGGCTCTCCCCCTCAGCCAGGTGTCTCTCTCCTCTCCAGCACCCAGAATAATAAGTCACCCTTACTGGGCTGGAGGGGAAGAGGGAGGCATTTGTGGCTGGAATGTACTAGATGCTCAGTAAATGCTGGGTATGCCTGCCAGCCTCCCTTGTCACTTTGGGTCCCTTTTCGCCTTTTCAGCTCCTCCTTGGGGGCTTAGCCAAGCAGGAATGGCCCAGCTGGGTCCCAGAATCCAAGATGTGCAACACCTGCACTGTCTTCAGGCAGCTGGACAACTGGCTCACTGGAGGAAGTTGAGATTTGAGCTGAGGCTTCACGAGGTAGGTAGGAATTTCAGAGAAACAGATTCTCTCTCTCTCTCTCTCTCGCTTTCTCTCTCTTTCTTTTTTATTTGTTGTTTTTTGAGACAAGGTCTCACTAGGTAGTCCAGGCTGGCCTCCAGCTCACAGAGATAATCCTGCCTCAGCCTCTCAAGTGCTGGGATTACAGATGTATGACACCATGCCTGGCTCTTTCTTTTTGGAAACAGATTTTCCCTCAATCTCAGAAGTTTCCCATGATCAGTGTTGTTCCAGTGCTGTTTAGCAGCAAAAATACTGAGTTGGGGGGAACAGAACTCTGGGTGGGGGGCTCCCACTCTGGGAGGAGTTTGATCCACCCAGGGCCCCGTCCAGCCTTGAGATTCTGGGCTCCTTCCCAGGCTCTGAAGTCCACTGAGCTTTTGTCCAGTACTCGATGGAAACCCGCCCAGCCCGTGTCCTTCAGTGCCCTCCCACGTGACGGAGCAGCACGTCGGAGAGATAAGACCGTGCTAAATTTGGAAACAGTCACAGATTAGCATTCGTCCTGCCGGGCAACCAGGTGCAGGTAAACAGGGTCTGAGAGGTGTCCACTCAAAGGCAGGAGACACAGGACCTCCCAGCACTGGGGGAGGGACCCAGGGGCATACAGGCTGGGGACACAGGCCTGCCGGGTTCTCAAATCCTCTCTAACACCTTCCAAGTCTCACTTGGCATGGGATTATTTTTTTTTTTTTTTTTTTTTTGAGACAAGGTCTCACTATGCAATCCAGGCTGACCTCAAACTCTTAGCAATCCTCCTGCCTCAGCCTCCCAAGTGCTGGGATTACAGGCCTTTGCCACCATGCCTGACTGATGAGATTAACTCTAGTTGCATTCGTGACTCAAAACTTTAAAGGGCTCAGGTATGGCTTTGGCTCCTCCCTGTCAGTCAGCTGAGGTGCTGGGGACTCTGGGGACCTTCTCCTCAGCCTGCCCCAGCCTCGCCACTGAGGAGAGCTGGCGCCTGGCAGCTGTGAGCCACACTTCTTTCAAAGCCTCTGTAGGTTCTTTCCCTCCTCCCTCTCCCCCCCACCAAAAAAAAGGAGGCCGCCCTTCTGTTGCGTACACAGGCTGTAATTTTGCTGTCAAATCGCAGCCAGGAGGTCAGTGTTGTGACTGACTGTGTAAGGATCGCTCCCTGAGGGTAATTACACTCAATTCCCCCACGAAGGACGCTTCGCTCGGGATGGTGCTTAGGAAACTGCTTCCCCATTCACCTTCGCCGATTTCCGGCCGGCGACGCAGCCAGGCCTGCTGGCTCCTGGGGTGAATACGCAGCGCGGGCCCAGGCCACGGGGTGGACATGTGGCACCAAGGGGAGAGAGGCCACCCTGGGGCAGGAACCCTGGGGGACAGAGTGGTCAGGAGTGGCTGTCCCCGGCCACCTTGGAGAGGCCCCAGCATGAGCCCCTCTCTTTCCCAGGTTGGCTTTCAGTTCCTGTGTGTGCCCCTCACTGTACCGACCTGGATGGGGCTGATGTCCCTTCTGGAAACAGCTGGAGAGAGCCCACCTATAATCCCAGCACTTGGGAGGCTGAGGCAGGATAATCCCGGTGAGTTCAAGGCCAGCCTGGGCTACATAATGAGTTTGTGGTTAGTCTCAACTATACGGTGAGACCCTGTCTCAAAAAGGATGTGCCAATAAAAAATAAAATAGACAAAAAGAAAGTGGGTGAAACAAAGCTTCCATGCGAATGAGGATTCATATCCAAGCCCCCACCGTCCCCAGTATCCATCCGCAGCAGACACCTCGCCCCTCATCCCCTCTGGTCTGTGGACCCCAAAGAGGGCAGAGAGGGGCGTCACCTTCCGGGCCTCACCACACCCTGCACTGTGCCCAACCCGGGGAGATCCTGGCGAGATTCGGGGAGTCACTCGCCCACAACAAACAGTTAAAAGGAAGAAAGCGGGTCTGGCGATATCAATGCACTTTGATAACAATAAACTCTGCTTTTAATTTATGCTAATGTGCAGGGCTGTGGTGACAGTAAGAACTAAATTACAGAGTGGCTTTCGAGCTGGTAATTATCCCTCCATTTTTCGCTGCTCTGGAAGATGGACACACAATTATGCTCTCGTGCTGTATATTAATACACATTCTTGACATCTTCAGCGGACCTGGAGCTGTCATTGAGCTTTTTGTCTCCTTTAATTGAAAATTAATGGTTACTGGGTTGCCACGGAAACAGAGGCCACGGACGCCAATGGCGCTCATGTTCACCGAGGGACTGGCAGCGTCGGGAGTCCGGAATGACCTTGAAAGTTAAAAGAAAAAAAAAAAGAACTTAAAAAAGAAGGGGAGAGGAGGGGAGAGGACAGGAGGATGAGCAAGCGCGGGTCAGAGCTGGAGACGGAAGCGAAGCAGCCACTGCAGAAGGGCGAGGGGAAGGGATTAATAATAAAAAAGAAGAGAAAATTCCAGGAGGCTGGCGACACGGATGGCAGAGGGGGAGAAATTGAATGAGTTAAGTTTTACCTCTCCGTGCTTACTTCCTTCCCATCCCAAAGAACCACTGAAAAACTGGTGCTGAGACTCAGCTCCAAAAGCCAAGAATCCACGCATGCCTATTAGCAAGAAGGGCAGCGCCAACCTAGAGCCCAGGAGGCGGCAGGGGGTCCTGTGAGCCACTAGGGGTGGCCCGAAGAGCAAGGGCGGGACAAGGGGCACCACAGGGCACTCACTTTCCAGGGGCTGTCAGAAATAGGGGTCACCTGCGTATGGTGGCTCAGGCTTGTGATCCAGAACTCGGGGAGGCTGAGGCAGGAGGACCAGAAGTTGGAGCTCAGCCTGGGTCCTGCAGCAACTTAGCGAGACCCTGGGACAAAATAAAAACTAAAGAGCGGCTGGGGATGTAGCCCAGTGCAAAGGCCCTGGGTCTGCTCCTGATGCCACAAAGGAAAGAGAGGAAGGAAGGGAGGGAAAGAGGCGAGGAAAAGAGAAAAAGAAAAGAAACGGGGCACAGAGGGGCTGCCACGCAGAAGCCACCACACTCCTGCCGCAGCACAGAGCATGGGAAAGGGAAAGAGCCCTGTCCCCGGGCTGGAGGACACAGCTCTGGGACTCAGAGGAGTCCCGGGCAAGGCTCGCAGGGGGAGGGGAGGGTCCCGCAGTGGGGAAAAGTTTGGCTTCCCTGGAACATGCAAGATACAGAGGCACAGGGAGCTCCAGGCCCAGCAGAGACGCTGGCCAGCCCAGGCCAGGACCGTGGGGACCCCAGCCACTGAGCTGGAAGGTGGGGCCTTCCCCAGCAGCCCCCAGCACATGCTACAGAAATGCAGTCAATTCAACAAGCACCAGGTGCGGGGGGCAAGCGAGACTAGGCCAAGCTAGGGCCACAGAGATGAGGGGTTGCAGACCCTGCTCTGGAAGGGCAGGGACCCAGCTGGGTAGACAGATGCTCTGACCAGGGCAGAGGCAGGGCCTCCGATTTCCCTACAGTGCTGTTTTTTGTTTTTTCTTTTTCCTGTGGCACCAGGGATCGAACTCACAGCCTCATGACTGCAAGGCAGGTGCTTAAGCCACTGAGCCAAACACCCAGCCGCAGTTTTTTGAGGCAGGATCGAACTATGTAGCTCAGATTGGCCTTGCACTCGCATTGTAGCCCAAGCCAACCTGGAACTCGCAACGTTCCTCCTACCTCAGCCTCCCAAGTGCTGGGATTAAAGGTGTGCACCACCACGCCAGGCTGCAGTGCTGTTTAATAGAGCATATCTGCAACAGTCTGGATCCCTAATAATTGAAGATTGAGCCACACATGGTGGCACATGCCCATAATCCCAGCATTCAGGAGGCGAAGGCAGGAGGATTGCCACGAAGTCAAGGCCAGCATGGGCTCCATAGCAAGACCCAGTCTCAAAAGATGAAAACAAAAAATTGAAGATTGGTAAGTAATAAGCTTTATAATAGACCCCAAAGAAGGAGCACGGTGCAGTCATTTTGTTTTATTTTATTTATTTATTTTTGTGCTGTGCCATTTTTGAGACAGGGTCTCAAAATGTAGGTCAGGTTGGCCTTGAACTCACAGCAATCCTAGTGCCTCAGCCTCCCAAGTACAGAGATTACAGGTGTGCACCACCATACCCGGCCGTGCAGTCCTTTTAAATTGTAGTGGAGAGAAATATTCCATCACCCTGTTTCTAAATTTTTCAAACATTATGTACAGTAAGTGTGTTTTGCAGAGCCGGGCATGGTGGCGCACGCCTTTAATCCCAGCACTCGGGAGGCTGAGGTAGGAGAAGCGTTGTGAGTTCAAGGCCGGCTTGGGCTACAACATGAGCACAAGGCCGGCCTGAGCTACATAGTGCGACCCTGCCTCAAAAAACTAGGGCCAGGAGTTCGGCCCAATGGCTTAAGCACCTGTCTGGCAGGCGAGAAGTTATGAGTTTGAGCCCCGGTGCCACAAAAAAAAAGTGTGTTTTGCTTTACTAAAAAGTTCGATGCACATGTGTGTAACTGTGTGTGAGCCTAGGCATGAGGGTGAACTTTAGAAAAACTAGAAGACGCAAGAAAATCTCTCCACCGTTACCTCCACGTGATGTGTGTGATCTTGATTTCCTTTTGTGTGCTTTTTCAGTATCCTCCAAATTTTCTATAATAAATATATTTAAAAATTAACAAGCAGAACTTCGATTAACAGAATAAAGGACAAGGTATTTTCAAAATTCACTTTGCAGCTGGGCATGGTGAAGCACGCCTGTAATCCCAGCACTCAGGAGGCTGAGGCAGGAGGATCACTGCAAGTTCAAGGCCAGCCAGGGCACATAGTAAGTTCAAAGCCAGTCTGGATTACATAGAGACCCGGTCTCAAAAAAACCAAAGAGAAAAGAATTCAGGCCCTGTCCCCACACTCAGGACAGGAGAAAGGCGGGTGCCCCGTGGGTGACAGGGACAGGATGGGGAAGGGCTCCCCCCCAGCCCGGCCTGCCCTTGCCCGGCCCGTCCTTCTCAGCGCGGGAACAGACAGCAGACAGCCGGGCTGCGTGGCAGTGGCAGCGAGGGACGCGGAAGCCGCCTTCATCCCGGCTTCCCTGATCCCGACCTTAATCCACGCGCAGCATCCTGTCAGCCGCTGCTCCGGCTGACATTGCTGCGGGCGCCTTCTCGGCAGCCTGGCCTCAGATCTGCCTCCGCGGGGACTTCTAAAGAGGAGCCGAGGCTGCGGCGCTACAGCCGCCCCGCGCGCTGCCCTGGAGCAAAGCCCGGGCTCCCGCGGGCGCAGCGGCGGCGGCGGCGGCGGAGGGGCAGTGCCAGCGCGATGTGTGGGAGGAGGGGAGGGGCGGCTGCACCCAGGGGCCCACGGAGCCAGGTCGCCTCCTCCAGGCATCGAGGACTGGCCGGGGGGAGGGACGAGGGGAAACTGAGGCTAGAACCTGGGGACTGCAGCTGCTTGTGCCGGCTGAGGAGGAAGCAGGGCCCGCAGGAGGTCGCGGTGCAGAGTGGCTTTGTGTGGCAGAAACCACACAGGCCCCGTCACGTGGGCAGGGGACTCCTGAACACCTGTGGGGGCTGGGAGAGCCGTGGCAGGGCCGTGGCCAGTGGCCCAGCCAAGTACCTGGCTTTCCTGAGCCCTCTTCTCTCCTCTGTTTGTTTGTTTGCTTGCTTGCTTGTTTTTATTTCTGCTTCAGATAGAATCTCCCTATGGAATCCAGGTTGGCCTCGGACTCACTGGATCCTCCTGCCTCAGCCTCCTGAATTCTGGTATCACAGGCGTGCACCACCATACCTGGCTTTGTTGTTCTGACCAATTCCTTTCCACTCTGGCGGAGTCAGAGTCTCATCCTTGTGTGTGGTGGTGTTGTGTGAAGGGCTCAAGGGCCCTGTCGTCACCTGTCTTTGGGAGCCCTCCAGTGTCAGGAATCCCCAGAACCTGTTCCTGGAAACCCCCGTCTGCTGAATCTACACCCCTGGAGAGGGAGCCTGGGGTCCAGACTCTAGAGCTCTCTGAATCTAGTGCCCATTATTATTTATTATTATTTTCATTGCTGAGGATTGAAACCAGGTCCTTCCCACTGAGCTACATCCCTGGTCCTTTTTTATTTTGAGGCTGTGTCTCACTAAGTTGCTAAACTGCTCAGGTGGGTTGAACTTGCAATCCTCCTGCCTCAGCCTCCCAGAGTGCTGGGATCACATGCATGCACTACCACACCTGAACAACTCATTGTAGTGGAAAACAACCTCCTTGGTGCTTTCCCTCTCTTTCCCTGAGTCCGTGCTGCCTGCTCTTCTGCTTGATGGGCAGACAGAGCTTAAGGTCCTTGTGTCAGACTCAGGCCGCTGCTCTGCACATCTTGAGATCCCCATAAGAACTCATTGCTGAGGCTGGGAGTCTGCCCTGCACCCCCGACCGCGCAGGTCCTGCACGTAGCTCCCACACACAGCTGGCAGAGTAGGGGCTTCCAGAAGGCCACAGGGACTCAGGTGAAAGGAAGCCACTGTCTGGGTGACAGGACGCCCAACTCAGTATTTGTGGAGCCTGGGGTCACCTCCCCCATATCCCGACCTCCCCAGCCTGGGATCCCTCCAGCCTTCGTGGGAGCCAGGCTGACCAGTGCTGCACAGAGGAGGTGTCCCTGGGAGAAGGGCGGTGGCAATGTGTTCCCGGGTCCCCGGCTCCCCACCATGAGCCAGCAGAGCAACCACCCGCCCTCGTCGTCACCCCACTGGGAGGACCTCACGGGACATAAGACACTCGAACCCGAGGCATGCCTCTTTTCATTCTTGTTTTGTTTTTTTGTTTTTGTTTTTTGAACTCACTATGTAATGCAGGCTGGCCTTGAATTCACCATGTACCCCAGCTGGCCCAGAACTCGGAGGATCCTCCTGTCTCAGCCTCCCAAATGCTGGGAGCCACCACACCTGGCTCTTTATTCTTGTTTTGTACAGTGACTGCTTCTCATCCTCCCCCATAACAGGTGCAGGCTACCTAGGAAGCCCCTATCCCAAGTGTCCTCTCAGGGCGGCCTGGCCTCAAGCTGTCTGGCTCTTGAAACCAGCCCATCTGTCTGGGAGGATTCTGAGCCAGCTGGGAGGGGCCCCAGCGCCCCGGCTCCTTCCAGACTGCTGGAGTGGGAGAACCCCGATGTCTGCCCCAGGGGTGTTGGGAAGACAGGAGACAAGCGCCAGATCCCGAAGCTCCCATGGGCAGGGGGCCAGCACCCCAAACCCCAGCCCCCTGCCCCACCCCTCCAGCCACCGTCCGGAAAAAATAAAACGACTTCCTGTGAGCAGTTCCGAAACGAAGGCTGTGAGTCGGCAGTGACACACGTTACATAAATAGCAGCCACAGAGGGGAAAGCCTGTTCTCTCTTTCATTATTTACCACTCGCTAACCAGCCCCAGCTGTGTGCGTAAACAGGCGCATTGGCCCATAATGAGGACCAGGCCTCGGCCAGTCCGGCTGCCAGGGGGCGCGGTGCTGAGTGTGCAGTGTGTCTTTCCGCCCCCACGAAGGTGTGTGGGGGCGCTGGGCAGGGCCACCAGGGTGGGACAGAGCAGCCAGTCCCCGCAGGACGAGTGACGGAAAGGAGGCGTCAGAGGGCGTCTGTGTGGGAGGGGGCCGTGAGACCACGAGCCAAGCGCCAGGCTGCGAATGTGCCGGGCTGGGAGTCTGGGCTCCCCGGGGTGGCCCCTGAGGGCGGCTGGGGCTGAGTGTGAGACTAGGAGACCCCGGGGTGAGTGTGACATTAGCACATGTGCAGGTGCATGGGATTTGGTGACAGTGGCATGGGCAGACCTGGGTCTCTCAGGATGGCACATGCATGAGGGACCTGATGGTCACGAGTGGTGACATGGGAGGAAATCTATACCCCACAACCAGACAGATATACATGAAGTCCTAATGCGCAGCACCTCAGGATAACATCTTGTGCTGGGTGTAGTGGCACATACCTGTGATCTCAGCTCTTGGGAGGCTGAGGCAGGAGGATCACTGTGAGTTCAACCCAGTTGGTGCTACATAGTGAGGACCAAAAAAAAAAAAAAGAGTGAGATGACCACAGGAGTGTGTAAATATGTGTGTGAGGTAAGGAAGGTGTGGCCGTGTGTTTGTATATGCGCGTGCACACGTGCTCAGTACCTGTGTGCCATCATCCTGGGAAGGCACCAGTGTGTATCCTTCACGCCCGGCTGCCTATGTCCACCTCGGGAGCCCTTCTTGACCTTGGGCAGTGCTGCCAGAGGCCAGGGCTGTCCCCAGTCTGTCCCCAGCCTGGCCAACAGGACAAAGGAGTGCCCCTCAGAGACCCAGGTGAGGCCAGGCCAGAAGGTTGGAGGCAGCAGATGGGGACCTGGGGCCACTGAAGTACTGCTGGGCATTCTTGCCTGAACTGCCCTCTCCTTTTTTTTGTTTGTTTGTTGAGACAGGATCTCACTATGTAATGTAGACTGGCCTGGCAATCCTCCTGCCTCACCCTCCAGAGTGCTGGAATTACAGGCATGTATGTCACTTGGCCCAGCTCAACAAGAATCCTCATTCTTGTTGAGCTGGGCCAAGTGACATACATGCCTGTAATTCAAAAAGTGAGATCTTTTGGAAACAAGATCTCACTTTTCTCACTTTTTAGTTCAGGCTGGGCCTTGAACTCACTATATACCCCAGGCTGGGCTCAAACTCATGGCAATCCTCCTGTCTCAGCCTCCCAAGTGCTGGTGTCACGAGCGCATGCCACCACACCAGCTAAGAATGATTTTTAATAGATGAACATCTGCTAGGGGAAGGGGACATAAAAAAGAATTAAGTTGTGTTATATACATGCACCAACTCCCCATAGTGACTACAAACATGTACTAAAAAAATAAAAATCAAAAAAGACAAACATTTGCCATCAATTTGATAACGGGGAGCATGAACCCCAGTTAAGCAAAATGCTCTCCCTTCCCCAGAGTTCTAGTCTTCCTACTAATAGACCTGTGTTACTAAACATCAAGCTCAATTATTACTCCACCCTCACCCATAAGGACATGGCAGACATGTGTCTCCTCTTCTGTTTTGCACATCCCTCCATAATACCCTCGATTTTGCCACTTGGCCTGCGAAGTCTAAACTCTTTCCTCTGTGTCCCGTGCAGAAAATGTGTGCTGGTCTCCATCACTGCTGCCTGAGGTTGCCACTGCGCCTGGCAGCTGCCAAGGCCACATGAACTAAGGGACGTGGCCACGTTGTACCGAGCCAGCTGGGACAGGGGGAGCCCTGGCCTCGTTGACGGTTTGGACGGGGTAAGTAAATCCTCAATGTCCAGGGGTCTGGTGGAACACGGACGTTGAGATGAAGCCCACCCGGGACAGCCCCTCCCGTCCCTACTGTGCGTGGCATCTGGTGGGGCCCAGGCGGCGGGCGGGCTTGTGTTTCCTGTGGCTCCCACATGCTGGCCCGTGCCATGACCTCTCTCATCCTGGGCCCCAAGACCCCGATTCCCCTCAGCCTTGCTTTCTGGCTTTGCTCACATTGCCCAGGTCCTTTTCTCGGTAATCCCCTCTACTTTTGACCTCCAGCAAGGACCGCCCACGCCCAGGCCTGGTGCCCAGCACTCTGCACGCGGGGCCTGTTCCCACCCGCAGCTCCAGCAGGTGCTGCTGCCCCCCATCCCAGCCTTCTGACTGCCGGTGCCTGCTTTTCCTCCTCGAGGTCCCTCTGGGCACCTTCCAGGGAGCCCAGCACCTGTAATGAAGGGAACTGGCATACAAATTCTCCCAGTCAGGGCTGGGGTGCAGCTCAGGGTAGAGAGCTTGCCTCGCATGCATGAGGCACTGCTCCACCCCAGCATGGGATAAACACCTTCTCTCAATTCAGCCCCCCCGCCCCCGAAGGGACTCTTGTGTTCTTGGCACAGTCCTCTTCTGTTGCAGCCTTCCAGTGACAAGAACAACTTCCCCAGCCCAGGAAAGGGTGGAGTTTTTTGTTTGTTTGTTTGTTTTGTTTTGTTTTGTTTTTGGAGAGGGGTTGAATCCAAGGTTTTTACCATTTTTATTTTTTGGGACAGTCTTACTAAGTCTCTAAATTGCCCAGACTGGGCTTGAACTTGTGATCTTTCTGCCTCTGCCTCCTACAGTACTGATATTACAGGCATGTGCCACCTTGCCTGGCTCCTATCCCCCACCCGCCGTGGGCAGCAGAGATAGATCTGCAATGTTTTTGATGAACAGCTGACCGTCAGTGGTTGGTAGCTACTCCCAGTGTGCGTCTACCTTGACCTTGGCCTTCCTTCTTCACCCCCAGTGCCAGTGGCTTGGACCCCAAGCCCCGGCACCTCAAGTTTCAGGGAAAGGACTGCTGCCCTAGTTGGGTGCAGTTCCAGAGGAGAAGAGAACCAGGAGGAGTGGGGAGAAGAATGGGGTGGGGCACCATTAGTGGGGCAGGGGTGGCTCAGAGAGCAACAGTGCTGTCCTGTCCCTTTTTTTTTTTTGAGACAGGGTCTTTCTATGCAGGCCAGGCTGATCTTGAACTCACTATGTAACCCAGGCTGACCTCGAACTCAAAGGGATCCTCCTGCCTCAGTCATCCAAGTGCTGGGATTACAGGTATGTGTCACCAGGTCAGGCTTCACTCACATTTTTTATCCAGGTCCCACTCCTCTCTTCCTTCAGTCTATGAAGATTTGGTTCTTGGAGATAATCTATGACCCCAGCTCACACCTGCAAAGCCCCAGTTGTCCTAAGCTGTCAGGCGATTTTTATTTACTATGCTCAATATCAAGTTATGATCAAATCAAATCAGACTGACATATTTGTTGTGTATCTACTATGTGAAAGACGGCAAGCTGGATGTGAGGGGAAATCACAGCAAGACTGGAACCCCTAATTGCAGGACTTGATGATTTCACTAGGGAAAGTAGGCAGAAATAACAAAATAGTTGATACTATGTGTTCAAAGTTACTAGGTGCTTCTGAAATAAGTTAGACAATGACATATTGTAACAATAAGACACATGGGGCCAAGGCTATAGCCAGCACAGCACCTGCCTAGCAAGCACAGGTCCTGAGCCAGGCGTGGTGGCGTACGCCTTTAATCCCAGCACCCGGGAGGCTGCGGTAGGAGGAGCGCTGTGAGTTCAAGGCCAGCTTGGGCTACAACGCGAGCGCAAGACCAGCCTGAGCTACACAGTGCGAACCTGCCTCAAAAAACCAGGCCTGGGAGTTTGGCTCGGTGACTTAAGCGCCTGTGTGACAGGTACGAGGTTGTGAGTTCAATCCCTGGTGCTGCAAAAAAAAAAAAAAAAAAAAAAGAAGCAGCACAGGTCCTGAGCTCAATTGCCTGTACAAAAAAAACCAAACCAAAACAAAAAGAAAACCAATAAGACACATGTATAGGGGTGGCAAGAGCTGCCACAGCCCAGCAAAGGATGCCAGGGGCTATAATATATCTGATGCCTACAATGTATCTAGCTGTATCCAGTACCTAGAGTGTATCCAGTGCCTATAGTGTATCTAGTACAAGCAGCTATCCAGTGCCTGCAGAGTATCCAGTGCCTACAATGTGTGCAGTGCCTACTGTGTATCCAGTACATACAATATATCTAGTCTCTGCAGTGTATCCACTGCCTATAATGTATCCAGTGCAGTGTATCCAGTCTCTACAATGTATCCAGTACATATATCTAGTCTCTACAGCTATCCACTATCTATAGTGTATCCAGTACATACAGTGTATCGAGTGCCTATAATATACCCAGTACCTACTGTGTATCCAGTATATACAGTTTATCCAGTCTCTACAATGTTTCCAGCGCCTACAGTGTATCTGGTACATACAGTATATAGTCTCTACAATGTGTCCAGTGCCCACAGTAAATTCAGTGCCTGTACTCAGCACCCTGCAGAAGCCACGCCCCCCCCAGCTGTCTGCCAGACCCTTACACAGTTGAAGAAACTGAGGTCAAGTCCCTTGCTTTAAGATTTCAGACTAGAAATGACAGGACTGGGATTTAAATCCAAGAGTCTTCACAAGGGAAGATGTGGGACAGCTCACCAAATGAGAAAAAACTAAGCCGTAGGTAGTGCTGTACATTTATTCCCCAGCTACTCAGGAGGCTGGGATCATCTGAGCTGGGGAGTTCAAGGCCAGACTGGGAGATATAGCGAGATCCCTGTCTAAAAAAAGGAAAGAGGCGAAGAAGGAAGAAGAGGAGGAGGAGGGGAACAACAACAACAACAACTAAATAAAAGAGGAAGGGGTTCTTTCCTCTGTCCCTGCTGCTTGGCCTTCTGCACCCCACCCACCTCCTGCCCCCATGAACAACGGGAATGGGGGGGTACAGTGCTGGGTTTGCCTCCCTAGCCTTGCCCTAGCTGTGTCTTCCTCATTCCCTTCTTGAGAGATTTCATTCGACCCCAAGACGCTGTGTTCTAATTAAGGGAAAACTGCTCACTGCCTGTCAAGTTCTTGTTCATTTCCTGGACCTTAATGACAGATTTTCTACCAATCAGCCCGCAGCCTCCGTGGCCAGCACTGCAAAGTCAGAGTCTCTGAGTCCCTAAAAGTGATTGTAAACATCTCCCAGGGCCTGGGCTCCCAGCCAGCCTAGCACCAAGAAGGACAATGCAACCTGCCTGGTCCTGTGGGCCTCTCCTGGCAGCCCCAGAGACGCATCCCACCAGAGCAGGGGCCTTCTACTCAGGGAAATGTGGTAAACTGATCCGGGCTCCAGCATGGGAGCCCCACCAAAAAAAGTGAGCAGAGAGCTGCCTTCAAGGCTCCCGACAGTTCATTAAGATATCAGTCCTTCCTGAAATATTTCTTTGTTGAAGCCATCACTGCCCCTCCTACTCTTCCCCTCCTCCACTCAGCACAGACCCTGGGTCCCTCAGTCAGGAAGACTGGAGGGCAGGGTAGATGGAGAGGGGAGAAGGTTCCAGGGAGGAGGAATTCATGGGTGGGCAGGAGGGGGGAAATTAGCCTGAGCAGGAGGCAAAGGGAGTTCACAAAAGGAAGACCACTGCAGAGACCACAGTGGCCACTGGTGCACCTACATCTAAGCCTCCATCCTTAGGAGGTAGGGTAGGAAATAAAGGTGTGGAGAGGGCGGACTATGCCGGCAGCCTCTTAAATGACCTGAGGATACACAACATGTAACAAACCTGAACTCATCTGGCAACAGGAAACACAAGGAGCAAAAGGATAGCTTTGTTGTTGTTGTTGTTGTTGTTGTCGTTTTCCCCTTAGTGGGCTGGGCATGGGACCTAGGGCCTCATACTTGTAAGTAGGAGTTTTGTCCCTGAACCACACACCCCCAGCCCTTGCTTAGCACTTAAAGACACACAGGTGGTACTCAGTGATTAAGTGTATAAAACTCACTTGGGTGTCCAACATTAGAAAAGTAGGTGGGGAAGGGTGGATGGTTATGGAAAGGGCTTTTGCTGTCTCAGTGATGGTTTTTACTTGTTTACTTGTTTGTTTGTTAGAGACAGGGAGTTGTTATGTAGTTTAGGCTGGCCTTGACCTCCTTATGTAGTCAAGCTGGGCTCAAGCTCAAGGTGATCCTCCTCCTGCCTCAGCTTCCCAAGTGCTGGGGTCACAGGTGTGCGCACCCCCCGCAGCTAGTTTTTACATCTTTTAAACACAAAGGTACACATATCCTAAGCATACACACAGCTCAATGAATCTTTGCAAAGTGAACACACGCATGTATCCAACTCCCAAACTCAAAGTCAGAAAATTCTCAGACCCCGGGAAACCCCTGCCAGCCACTGCCGTACCCTGAAAAGCTACTCTCAAGAGTCCTAACGCCATCTGCCCACTGTTTTTCACTTTCCGTCAATGGAATCAATGTTCGCTTGCCTGTCTGACTTTTACACTCACCACCGCTGCAGGGCTCCTGAGGGCACCACGTGTGGCAGTGGCCTGCCCGCCCTCGGTGCCAACACCAGCCCCCGCTTCTCTCCCAGCAACCTTATGAGTGCAGCTGCTGCACTTTCCTAATAAAGTTTTATTTCTCACTAACTAAAACAAAGATTTTGGGAAAAAAAAAAAAACAAGATTTGAGCATTTGAATGAATGGAAACAAAATATCTGGGTGAGATGCGCCGAGGCCACGGGAATAGGAAGATGGTGTTTCCAGAGCTACACGCACCTTTACCACCATCTCCTCCTCCCAAGTGGTACCAGGCCTGGTGTTGGGCTCCTCGCCTCACCAATCCAGGACCCAGCTGCCTGCCCACAACAGGCAGGCAACTGGCCTTGGGAAAGGGCAACTGTTTCCAAGCATAGAGACATGGGAATAAGCACTTATAGCACTGCTGCCTTCTTGCTGTGTGACTCAGAGCAAGTTCCATGATCTCTCTGGACTTGACCTGTAAAATGGTCAGAAGAGCCATCAAGATGAGGTGACAAAGCAGCCAAGTGCCTGGCACAAGTCTATCACAGAACAAATGGCAACTTATGAGGTGTGATGAAAAAGCACGATGAATACTTAAATTAAAAATATGGCTAGGTATGGTGGTGTACCCCTGTAATCCCAGCACTCCAGAGGCTGAAGCAGGAGGATCACCATGAGTTCAAGGCCAGCCTGGGCTGCACAGTGTGACCCTGTCTCAAAAAAAAAAAAAAAAAAAAAGTATTACAGTAAAAGACACATTGCCATGAATCCTCAGGACACCCTCCCTGGCCTCAAACACACCATCCCATCGTTATTGCCACTTTCTGAAGCAGCTTTGAGGCCCTCTTTCCTGAATGCCCTGCAGCCTGAAAGTCCTGAATGGATTCAAAACACTGACCTTTCATGGTTTCTTGCCTTTGGGGGAGAGCAAGAGGCCACATGGTGGTCAAGCCAGCCAATAAAATGAATGAGAATGAGGACACAGTGCTATGTTTTTACAACTTGCCTGTGTGTGTGTGTGTGTGTGTGTGTGTGTGTACCAGGAATCGAACTCAAAACCTTGCACTAGCCAGGAAGGTGCTGTGCCACTGAGCTATATCCACGGCCCTTAACCTGCCTTTCTGTTGGATGGCACTCAGCAGCAACAGCAGCATTTTTTTTAATCACACCTCATAAAGAGGAAAGTAACGAGATCTTTTAGTGCCTCAGTTTCCTCTTCTGTAAAACAGAGTTAACCAGCTAGGCATGGTGGTACATATTTATAATCCCAGCATTTGGGAGGCTGTGGCAGGAGGATAACTGTAAGTTTGAGGCCAGCTTGGGCTACAGAGTGAGTTCAAGGCCAGCCTGGACCTTGTCTCAAAAACAACAACAAATACAAGCAAAACAAGAAAAAAGAGAGCCAACAAAACTATCTACCTCTTAGGGCTCCCTAGAATACAAAATAAGTCCATGTGCCCCGCCTTAGCTGTCATCTGATTCTGACTGCCACTGCCAGTTGCTATGCCGCTTGGAAGATCATGGTGCTATCCAAATAAATGACACTGGACCACTGGTCTGGGGTGTAGCTCAGTGGCAGATCATGTGTTTAGCATCCTTGAAGCCCTGGGTTTGATCACTAGCACCACACAAAAAAGCAATAACTGAAAGGCACCGGAAGTCCTCTCAAACTTCACACTGAGATGTGGGAAAGATTCCCAAAGGATCTAAGTGAGCCCATCACACCGGCCCAACACAGACCTGGACCCGGGCAGGTGTCACCACATACAACGACTCGTGGCTATCGTCTTCTCAAAGAAAGGAGGGTGGGTGAGGCAGAAGAGACCCCTGGTTGTCCAGGCCCCTGGCAAGCCTTTCTCTTGAAAGCGTCCCTACCTCCCAGACACTAGGCCTCGGGCCTCCGCGGGTGCCTGGCGGGGCTGCCCCGTCCAACCTGCCCCAGGTGGCTTGGGGCCAAGCAGGCCTAGGAGAGCCACAGTCTTCCCGCCCTCGCTCCAGGCAGGGTGCCCTCCTTGGTCACGGGGACCAGCATCCGGAGGCGACTTCTTTCTCCCTGCACCCGGCCTCTGCTGTCGGGGCTTCCCCTTCTCAACCCAACCCCGTCCGCCCCACCCCCACCCCGTCGATCCTTGCAGGTTCCCCCCCCCACGCCCCTCCCCCGGCCAGGGCGGGGTCCGCGATGCTGCGTTGTTTACAAAATAATTCTGGCAGTTGATGCCTGGACTTGGCTTTCGGGTTTTCCCTGGTAGATCAGCAGCTTCGAGTCCCCTCCTTCCCGCTCCTTGGGGCGCTCGACGTGGATTCCCCCTTGCTCCGCGGGTGCGGTGCGCTCAGGGTCTTGAGGGGGACGAGTCACCGAGCCCAGAGGGCCCACCCCACCCTCGCCTGGCCAGCGAGCTCCCCCAGGCCCTACGCACTGGGGCGTAAGAGGCGGGCCAGGCAGGACCCAGATCAGACGCTGGCTAGGGACTCGGGGGCCCCAGGCCACCCCCGAACCCGTCGCCCGCAGGACTGGGCAGTACCTCTGGGATCCAGAGGAAAGTGGATTTCGCACAGTAAGCTCCGGTACCGCTCCGAGACCGAGGATCCTTGGCAAAGCCCCTTTCAGATCCGCAGCCCCACAGCCCGTCCCACGTGCCGGTCTGTCCTCCCCTGAAGTTCGATCCACGTGGTCTGCCCGCGGCCTGGCGGCGGCCGTGCTGCGCCCGCTTTAGGCGGATTACGGTAGCGCAGAGTTGCGCCCCGCCCGCCCGCCGCTCCGCGCGCGCCCCAGCCCCGCCCCCGCCCGCGCGCCGCCTTCGCACCCGGCTCAGTCGCAGCCCGCGGAGTCCGGAGCCGGCCGCCCTGCAGCCCGGAGCGAGCGGCGGCGGCCGGGACGGAGCCTAGGGCGCGAGGAGGGCGCGGCGCGGCGGGGAGGAGCCCGGGCCGGACCGGGGGCGGAGACGCCAGGGTCCCGGAGGCCGGAGCAGCGCGGAGCCGGGGCTCGCCGAGCTCCCGCCGAGGCGCCCGCGATGGCCCGGCGCGGCTAGGGCGCGCGGCGCGGGGAGGACGCCAGGGCGGCGGCGGGGCGGGCGGCGACCCGAGCGAGCCCCATGCCCCGCGCGGGCTGAGCCGGGCCCGACAGGTAGGTGGCGGGGCGCGGAGACGCGTGGGGGCTGGGCCGGCGGCCGTTCCAACTCCGGCTGGCTCGCGGCGCACTTTGTGTTTGCAAACTGCCCCGCGCGGCCGGGAGGAGCAGCCGGGAGCAGCCGGGCCTGGGCCGCCTCACTTTGTTCCAGGCGGGCCGGGCCGAGCCGGGCCGGGTGCGCCGATTCCGGGAACCCGCGAGCCCCCGCGGACCCCGGCCCGCGCCGCCGAGGAACAGGTGGGGGCCGCGGGGGGGCAGCGTGAGGTCGGAGGGGGGTGCTGGAGAGGCCACCCGGGCCCGCCTTCGCCGGGACTCGGGCTCCGCCCCTCCCGGCCTCGCCTCCGGGAACGGGGTGTAGGGGGCGCGAACCCCCCCCCCCGCCCCGAGTCAGACAAAGAATGCGTCCCGGCCCGGACTTTCCCGAGCCGGGAAGGGAAGTGAGGAAGTGGGCGCCCCGTTCCCATTTGCGGGACTCCCCGAGACACGCCGGAGACGGGGAGGGGGGGCGCGGAACCGCAGTGCCACCCGCGCGTCGCCGGGGTAAGGAGGAGGCTTGGGCTGAGATGGACCCGGCCGCACGGAGGGCGGTCAGCCTCTTTCGCCCCGCGTTCAGAGCCGACGCGGAGCGGAAAACTTCTTGGGGACTTGGAGCGCCTGGAAACGGCCCAGTGGTTTTCGTTCGCCCGAGCGCGAGGGTGGGGACCGACCCAGGCGCCTCTGCGCGCCCCATCTGGGGAAACCTCGCGCCCCGCAGCGTAGCGGGAGGCACAGAGGGCATCCGCAGGGCCTGATCTCGCCAGGGAAGGGAGTCCCCGAGTGATCCGACAAGACCCCTGCTTCCGGGACTGAGGGCTCTGTGCCCCTCTCCCCGTAACGCGCGTCTCGGACCCTCGCGTGGCCACCCACCCCACCCCCCGCGGCCCCGGCCGCGAGCGCTCGGCTCGGAAGCTGAACAAACTTTGCGCTGCGCCCGGGCGGAGCCGCGGCGCTGGAATGCGGGGCGCCCCGGGAAGGAATCGTATGATTTCGCGGGATGCGGATTCTGAGGCTGAGGCCCTGACGCCGGCAGATTCCCTCTCTGCTCCAGCCGGGTCGACCTCGTGGACTTATCTGCGCCCCACCACTGACTCCAGGTTGGGAGGAAGAGGGCAGGGAGTTGCGGAGGTCCGAGCGCGCCCTACTTTGCGCCCCTGGCCTGTCTCGTGCCAGCCCGGCCCGGCGGGTTCCCTTGTGCGCTGGGCACCTGGCTTTCCAGGTGTCTGAGAATTCCCCGGTGTCCTCGCCGGCCGATCGCGGCGCCCTGACCTGGGGTCTAGGGATGGGCTGAGGGGCCCGAGGAGCAAACCGACGTCGGAAGCCACCTTTCCGTGGGTTCCCAAGAAAGCCCAGGAGCGTTTTGGCCAACGCGGGATTTTTTACACCAAGTTCAGCATCTCGTCCTGTTCAGAGCTTCTGCCTGGCTGCGTCCCAGCCCAAGGGTGTGGAGACTGGAATTGGGGCTCGGGACACTGCTGGAGACGGAGTTGCCCCCTTCCACCGAGTGCCGTCTTGTCCCGCGAAGGAAGAGGTAGCAGCCTCACCGTCCCTGTGGCCCATGGCTGCGGGAGGATCGGTGCACCCTGCCATCCCGCCTGTCCCTGAAGGTCACTCTCCCCGGAGAACCCAGACTGATCTCCCTCCTGGCTTCCCTGCCTTGGTGGCCCTGGCATTTGGAGACTGAGGGAGCCTGTGGCCCAGGGAACCTGGCCTGCCCGGGTGGAAAACCAAACCGCTGTGCGGGAAATGGCAGGCGCTTTTTTTTTTTTTTTTTTTAACTTGAGAAACTTTGGCCCCAGGGTTCTGGAGCTGAGTAATCTTCAGGGCGCAGTGCGGCCCCCTGGCTCCGGTGGAGCCCTCAGGTCTGGGTGTCTAAAGATTTGTGTGTTGGGGGCTGGGCATCTGGCTCAGCCCCCCCTACTCTCCCAGTCCCTCAGAGAGCTCAGACTCTCCCTGCAGGCCAGCCCCTGCTTTCCCCAGGGGACCAGCCTTGGTACTAAGTAGGGGGACACCACCAGAACCAGTTCTGGGTGGGGTTTTCTGTCCTGGGCAAGTTTCCCAGAATTCTGGAGTCGGGGAGCCCCTGAACCCTGAGAAGGGAAAAGCCTGACACCTGTAGCAGAAATGCCAGGCCCAGGGCTGGCTGGGCCCAACTTGCCAAGGGTCCTGCCTGGGTCTTGGGGTGGAGGTGCCCTCCTCACACCTGACACCCTCATCTGGAGGCAGGTAGGCTCCTTCGTGCCAGGAACGTGCATATCCCACTGCACCCCACTCCAAACCCATCTCTTCCTCCAGGAGAGAGAAGCAGGACACTGTTGCGGGAGGCTTTTCTCTGACCCAGTGATTCCCCCAGGTGCTTGCAGAGTCCCAGCTCTGCCTGGGCGGATTCCAGGCTGGGTTCTGGAGTACCTGAGTGATAAAAGCTGGGGCAGGAGAGGCATTGACGGGAGAAGTGTTTTACAGGAGTGGGGTGTAAGGTGCCGGGGAAGAGAAGGGGCACCTCCCCAAGGATCCCCTGCTCCAGAGCTGCCCTCCCTTCCCTGTGTCCTAACCTTTTGCTGCCCCACCACCTTGGCGATTTTCTGGGCAGTGCCCTGGATCTGTGGCCCCCATACCAAGAGGGTACGATGGTCCTACCTTTCTCGTAGCCTGAACTAGATGTTAGACCAATTTCTCCCATCCAAAGAGCTCTCCGTCTCACTACCCTGAGATCACACCCCTGGCCCAGCTGCCCCAGGCCAGTAATGGGTTTTGTCAGGCCACTGGCTCAACACTGGCTGAAATGACTTCCTTAGACTCGGTTCTGGAATCCGGAACCCAGGGCAAGAACACCAATCAGTGGAAAAGGCTTCGGAACTTGGCAGTGGAGATGGGTGTCTCGGGGGAACTTAATTAAGCTTCTCAAACCTCAATTTTCTCAGGTTGTAAAGTAGGTCAGTGATACCCGGCGTCGAGCGTCCGCTTGGGAGCTGAGTAGAGCCTCAGTCCAGGGATGGCTTTTTAGAATTAGTAGTGGGTGACCAGCTCTGTCAGGCCGCTTCCTGGGCCGAGTATGGGAGCATTAACCTTTGTTCTGTGAGCCGGAAAATCAAGCCCAGAGAGAGGTGGTAACTTGAGTATGGTCACACAGCGGCAGAGGAGCAGAGCTAGGACTAAAATGTAGGGCTCCTGACCCCATAACCAGCAGGGCTCGTACCTCTGCTGTGACAGGGACAGAGGAAGTTCGGGTGAGGAGTGTAACTTCCCCTGCCTCATCTCGTTCCTGTCTCCTGCAAGCACCCCACAGTGTCCCCGGACACCCCTAAGGTGCCCATGGAGACAAATGAGAATTTATTGGAGTGCAGGAAAGGAGAAATGGCCGGAACCCTGCTTCAGAAAGGGAGAGTTCTAGCTAGCGTTCCAGTCTGGGACCTGCCACGGAACCAAGTGAGTTGTGGGTTCTCTTCAGTGCTGCCTCCCTCCCAGGATTCTCCATGGAACCCCTGCCCCCCGAACACACCTTTGCCCGCTGCCCCTCCCCCAGCCCCCCAAGCTGGGATCTCAGCAGGAACTCACTGCCCTCCACCGATCCCCCAGAACTGGAACTGTGTGTCTGTGGGGATCCTGGGAGGCAGGGCTCTTACCCACAAGGTGCAGACTGCAGAGGGTCACAGGGTGTTGGGACCCCAGAGGTTGGAGCCCCTGCAGTGTCACCCGAGCAGGCCTGGGCCTTCGCTTACTTTGGTCCCTGGTTCCTGGACCCTCCACCCCTGGGGGCCAGCATTTTTTCTTGACTTTCCTCCTCCATGGAATCCCTGTGCCTTACTTCTTAGACCCAGCCAATCCCAGCTGCTCTGTCCACTTACAGGGGCCCCTTCTTAAAAACTGGGTCCCTGGGTGGTGCCGGGTAGAGGGAAGGGGTGTTTCCCACTGGACTTGGTTCTGATGGCACTGGACCTGGACTACCAGACAGGAACAGACAATGCAGAGTCAGACCCCGGGGGCCGGAAGTCACCCTGAATTCTGACTGGCAGAGGAGGGCGAAGCGGTGCTCACTTGAGGGAAGGGTGGCCTGGAGAAAGGAGCCAGGGATGCCTATTTGTGTCTGCTTGCTCTCCAGACACTGGAGCACTGACTGTGTGCAGGGACAGCTGGAGGGACCCAGGGAAGGTCACATAAGAGGTGGCTCAGTGGCAGCTCCGAAAGAGGGCTCCCCTTTTTCTAGAAGGCTTCTAGGAGCCCACATGTCTGGGAGACCCAGGCTTAAAGAAAATGCTGCAAAAGCAGGGAGCGGTGTCTTTTCTCCCGCCACACGGGGCTGCCCAGGGCTCCAGGAAGGCAGACGTAGGCCCACGGAGACCTTGCGAGGAAGAGGAGCGTCAAGATTGCGGGAGGCCAGGAAGGAGGCCGGCCAGGAGCAGCCGCTCTAAGCTCGGAGGAACCTTCAGAGCTGAGCTCAGGGCACCTCCAGGCCTCCCCATCTCTGGCTCAGAGCCGGAGGTCTCCAGAGTGGAGCTGCGTTTCCACCGGCAAACCTTCCTTCGCGAAGCCGCGGGATTTGCTCAGAGACCCAGGGCTACCTGCCGCCTCGCATCTGCACAGGTTGCTGACAGCTCCTTGAGGCCTGAGATCCCAGCTTGGGGGTGTGTTTGGCCCTCGCCGGAGCGCTGAGAAAACGTCTGCACTGCTGTCCAGCTCCGACGGGTCTGGGGGCTGGGGGAACAGCTCAGGCGGTGGGGCCTCTTTCTGCTGTGCAGAGACCTGTGCCCTGTGCCCTGTGCCACAGCCCGCACTCTGGGTCTGGCTGTAAACAGGGCCCTGACGCCTGTGCACAGGTGCACGGTGGGGGGCTCCACCACTCTGTCCCAATTCCCGTGCCCTGGCCTCCCCACATCCCATGGCGCGTCCTCTCCTATCTTGAGTCCTGCAGCCACCAGGCTGTCCCAAGAGGGGTGCTGCGAAGCCCAGGCCTAGGCCCCTGTGACCCACACAAGTCTCCTGCTCACCAATTAGGCAGCCCAGGCTGATTAAAAGGGGCGCTGTCCACCTCCTCCCACCTGATCCCCATCGACGAGGCTTCCCTTCATCAGAATCTCACATCCTCCAGAAATTAATTTGATGCCTCTTGTTATCAATTAATTGAATCTCATTGGGAGAGAGCTCCGCCGGGCAAGGCGGGCAGCAGCCTGGCCCTTGCATGCTGCAGTCCCTCCCCCCCGCCAGGTCTCTTTTTCTGCTTTGGTTTTAATTTCATATGTTTTCAAAAATAAAACCGCCATGGACCCCTTTGCCAGTGTGGCCTGGATGGTTACCTGGTGCTGGGTCCTGGTTGGGGTTCACCTTTTCCAAGGTGGGGGGCAGGGGTCTTCTGTTGCCCTGGGCCCTGCCCCTCTCTCCTTAGATAAACAAAACTTCACCCTTTAGGAATTTGTTCCTGACCCGTGCGCTCTGGGGGCCGCTGCTGCAGTTGGAGGAGAGTGTAGGAGAGAGGCCCCAGGACAGCGTGAGGATGAATTAGAGACCCCTTGGGCATCTGTCATCTATTTTAGGTATCATAGAGGAGCTGTTGCCCTGCCAGGGTTGGTCCATTAGAGGGAGGGCAGATCATTCAGGAGGCTGAGGCAGGAGGATCACCTGCATGTTTGAGGCCAGCCTGAACTCCATAGTGAGACCCTGTCTCAAAAACTGGAGGTCAGAGAACACAGTAGTGGTCCCTCGCAGCTCACTCAGCTGGGTTCTGCACCTGCAAGAATTAACCCTCGGCCCTGACCCCGCCCCCTGCAGGTAAGAGCAAGGGAGAATTTTCTAGAAGAAACCTGGGAGGGGATTGTGGCAGGTAGAGCTAGATGATCTCCAGACCCAGACTGAGGCATCGTGCTTTGCAAGTCCTCATTCCAGTCCTCACAGCGACCCCGAGAGGTTCCTCAGGCCCCAAGAATTACAAGGCCTGTTTGGCAGGTGAAGGACCCAGGCCCCGAGAGGAGCTGTGACTTAGCCGGGGTCACCCAGTTAACTGGGGAATGCTGGCCTGAAAGTCTGGGGTCACACCGGCCCATCATTTCCGTGGTCAGTTTCATGTTGGAATCCCTGGTCAGGCCTGACTTGCGCTCCTGTGGGAGCGGTGGGGCTCCTTCCTTGCCCAGCCTCCCTGCGGGTGACCAGCTGGTCCTGGATACTCTCTAAGGAGGGCTTGGGTCTGAGAGACCACAGTGCCTGTCCCGCAAGGGCTCAGCGAGACCCTGGAAGGACCCTGTGACCCGAATCGAATTCCCATACCGCTGCTTAGGAGCCGATGCGGTGGAGACCTTTTTCCTTCCTTTCTCCCAGAGGGCAGAGGAGCTCGGAAAGCCTCCAAGTCTATCCAAGCTGGCACCGCCCACCCCTGCCCAGGGGAGCCCCTCTGTGAAAGTCAGGGTCTTCTACTCCATCCCGTGATCCTCATCTTGTCGGGGGAGGAAGAGCTGTCTTCTAAGAATGGAACCACAAGGGGAGGGGGGCACAGCAACCCATCTTGACCCAGGAGGATGGAGGGCCGCTGAATGCTCGCTCCTAGGGGCGCGGTTGTGCTTTGGATTCTCCTGACCTGGTGTCCCGAGATCCCTGTGAAGGTCGCATCTAGAGATCAGCTGGGGAGCTGCAGGGAGGCCGGGCTTGCAGGGCACTGCCAGAAGCAGGCTGCAGATGTCCGTTCAAGCCCTGAGCGCGGTGCCCCTGCGCCTTACCCGCGGGCCCCCCACATACCACGTCACTATTTAATTAGCCATCTCTGATTAACCAAACTTGGCATTCACTCCTCTTGCCCTCATCCTTCCCAGCTCCGAATCAATGGCTTTGATATGCTAATTAGGGAGTAATTTAATTTCAAAAGGCCGCAATTAACAAGGGTGTTGTGGACATGCTGTAGTTAAGCGGAGTAATCTAATTTGCATTAGTAACAAGCAGGGACTAATTAGAAGCTTAATTAGACACTTAGATGGCTCTTATGTTTACTTTCTTAATGAGATGGAGTGGGATCTTTGCTTTCTCTCTCTCTCTCTCTCTCTCTCTGTCTCTTTCTCTCTCTCTCTTTCTCTCTCTTTGTGGCTTCTGCCCCTTTTGCGCCCTGGCTGTAGATGGAGTGTGGAGGGGCCTGGATACCTGGCCTGGGGGGGAACATTTGGGGCTAAGCAGGGAGATTCCACCATCCACCCAGAGTTTTCACACCCCGGGCCTTGTCCATAGTCAGGTGAGACTCAAGATCAAGTCACTCTCTGAAGACAGAAAGGAGGGACAAGGTTGGGGCAGGGCTTTCTGGGAACCGAGAGAGGTTGCCAGAAATTGTACACAGAAGAGCCCTTACTGCCTCGTGACCTCACTTAGAAGCCACCTCCTCCAGGCAGCCTACCTAGATGGGCCCCATGCCTGTGGGCCCCCATGGCCTCCGATACAGTATGTGTATAATTGCGTGTGTGTGTGTATTGTGTGGGGCAGAGGCCTCCAAGCCTGGCAGCACGTGGAGTTCCAAATTCTTGGAAAACTTTGGGCCCCGTCCTCTGAGTCTGACTGTCCAAGCCTGGCCTGTGGCCGTGGAGTTTGCGTCTAGGGCCCGGGTGCTGCTTTGCATTAGAAAGCTGGCTTCCCCAGCCCTCTGTCTGTGTCTTTCTCCTCCACCAATATGTAAGTCTCCAGAAGCAAGAGTTGTGTTTTATTCCCCTCCATTTGTGTAGGCCCAGGGCTGGCAGGCAAAGGCCCCCACAGCTGGGTGCAGGGAGCTCACGAGAATGTCACAGGCTCTGTAGCATCGGCTTTTCTGTTCTCTCTCTCTCTCTCCCCCTCCCTCTCCTCTCTCCTCTCTCCTCTCTCCTCTCTCTTCTCTCTCCTTTCTTCTCTCCTCTCTCTCTCTCTCTGGCAGTACTGGAACTGAACCCAGGGCCTTCACATTGAGCTACGTCCATAATCCTTTTCATTTTTTATCTTTGAGGTAGGGTCTCACTATGTAGTTCAGGCAGGGCTTGAACTTACTGTGTAGCCCAGGCTGGCCTCGAAATCATAGTGACCCTCCTGCTCCAGCCTCCTAAGCGCTGGGATTACAGGCATGTTCTGTCATACCTGGCTTAGTGTTGGGTTTTGACAGTCTATGAAAATCTGGAGAAGCAGCGGAAGAGAATGGAGGGAACTCATCACAAAGGTACGTCTTTTGAGACACAGGGTCATTGCCAAAGGGAGGGCAAAACTGGTACAAATTTTGTGGACATCAGGTAGATCAAGAGGCTTGATGGGTATGGTGGTACACACCTGTAATCCCAGCATTTGGGAGGCTGAGGCAGCCAGATTGCCACAAATTCGAGGCCAGTGTGGGCTACATTGTGAGTTTGAAACCAACCTGGACTATGAGACCCTGTCTCCAAAAAGTTTAAGAAGAAAGAAAGAAAAAAAGGCTTAAAAATCTGCAGTCTGCCTGGTGTGATGGGGCATACCCAGCACTTAGAAAGCTGAGGCAGAAGGATTATGAGTTCAAGGCCAACCTGGACTACATAGCAAGGCACTGTCTCAAAACAACAAAAGTTGAAGTTCCAATTTGTAAACATGTATCTGAGCCCAATAGTGACAAACGTGGGGTATCCTGTTCTCAAAAAAGCTGTGGACTGCAAGGTCATAGTAAAAACAGGTAGTGGCCTACATAGACTGAAGGAATTTTGGAACATGTAGCCAGCCGAGCAACTATGTAACGGTTTCTTCAGATGTTTGATGCCAAGGGAAAGGCTCATGGTAGTAAGTAGAAAATGGAAGAATAAGAAAATTCAAGTCATTTAGAAATTATAACTCCAGTTTCACTTTTTAAAAATAGAGAAATAGAAGAAGAGGAAGAGATTAGAAGCAAGACTGGAGGACAAAAGATTATGCAAACTTTGGGAAACTGGTGAAAAGACAGGAGGGAAAGAGAGAAGGAAGAAATAAGAACAGAACAAAATAACAATGGCACAAGAACTCGAAACAATGTTCATGGTCATGTAAACACAGGAAAAAACAAGAAAAAGAATTTTTAAAATGTCCACTTGGAGGCACGTCTCTGCTGTCACTGGTGGACAGCATGGGCAGACAGTCCAGATCTGAGCTGGTTAATCCCAGCAAGCCAGCTGTGGCTTTCTGGCAGGGCGGCGGGTAATCCCTGCAAGACTGCATCTTCAGACTTCAGGCTGGTTTCTGGCTGCCAGGCTGGAACCTCATGTGTTCAGCCTGTAACACTCTGTGTGCCTCCTGCCGGCTGGAACTTGGCTCCCTGACCTCCCCCTGGCACTGGGAGCCGCTAGATGGAGCCAGCCCGCAGCTGCTCCTGGTTCTGGGCTCAGCTGGCAACCTCTCCGAGATGGTCACCAGCCAATCACCCTCTCCTGGGGGACGTCTGAACCCAAGTAGCTCACCAGCCACCGTAGTCTGCTATGTCCACTGCTCTGTCCCACTGGTGCGTTTCCCCGTGGAGGCCTCTGGGGTCGCCAGTAGTCAGCCACGTGTCTGCAGGTTCCTGCCAGCCCCGCCACGCAGTGAGTCAGGGCTCAGGGAGAAAGCGCGACCTGCCCCCACCTCCCCTTCATTCAACGTTCTCTCTTTTCTCTCCCTGGGGGCTTCAGGTCTCGCTTCAGATCCTTCCTGGATCCCAGGGACCCACTTTCCTCCTTTCTCTCTTCCCCACGTGGCTGTATTCCAGGGTCTGGACACCACATCTCAGAAAGGCTATTTCTCTGCTGCTCACTGCTCCACCATCTTCCCGCAAGTCCCAGTTTTACTTTTTAAAGGTCTATGTGCCAGCCAGTGTGAGTGGTGCGCATCTGTAATCCCAAGAACATAGGAGACCGAGGTAGGAGGATCGTAAATTTGAGGCCGGCTTGGGCAACCTAGTGAGGTCCTATCTCAATATAAAAGTTTTAAAAAGGACTTGAAATGTAGCTCAGTGGTAGAACATTTGCCTAGTGTGAACAAGGCTCTGGGTTCAACCCCAGTAGCGCACCACAAAATAAAATAAAATACAAAGTTTATACGCCAAAAGACAGTGGAGAAAGTAGACTGGAAGGCAATATCCCAAAAGGCCAGTTCTCTGGGTGTTATGATTATTAGTATTATTTTTAAACTGTTTTTTTTTTCCACAGAAAGTTTTACCAAGATATCGTGCGTGTGTGTGTGTGTGTGTGTGTGTGTGTGTGATTTTGGGGATTGAATTCAGAGCCTTTGCAGAGGGCTACATCCCCATCCATCCCTTTTATTTTTTAGTTTGAGACAGAATCTCGCTACTATAAGTTGGTAAATTGTCCAGACTGGGCTTAAACTTTGGATGTTCCTGCCTCAGCCCAGCAGAGTGCTGGGATCATAGGCAGATGCTACCACTCCCATCTGAGATGTCCGTTACTTTTAGGGTTAGGTAATAAAGTTGATACTTCTGGGAGGGAAGCTGGAACAGATGACAGGAACACAATTCAAAGGCAGGTCTTGACTGCCGTTTGGGCTTGGCCCCTCCAGCCCTGACATCAGGCACTGAGAGAAGCTCTCAAAGGGTTCCTACGGTGCGGGGAGCAGGGAACTCCTAGGGTCTCATTTCATTTAGGGGGAAAGCCAGGACTGCCATTTCTGACCCTTACTAGGGAGTCCTAGGGCTCAGGGTGGGCAGGGGATTAGGGGTGGGTCACAGTTATAGCTGTCAGGGTTTTCTTTCTCTCTCTCTCTCTCTCTCTCTTTCTTTCTTTCTTTTGTTGTTTGTGTTTCTGGGGCCAGGGTCTCGCTATGTAGTTCAGGCTAGACTTGAACTCACCATGTAGCCCATGCTGGCCTTGAACTCAGACAGTCCTGCCTCGGCCTCCTTAGTGATGGGATTACAAGTGTGTACCACCATGGGTGACCAGTTTTGGGAATATTTGTTTGTCTGGTTTGGGTTTTGGTACTGGGAGTCTCAAGAGCCTGTGGTTGGCAAGTATCCACCACAGAGCCACATCCCTGGCCCCGGGGGATTGGGCTTCTGGAATCCAGAGCCCACTGTGACGGGGGAGAGAAACTCCTGGCCTGATCAGAAAGTCACTTAGTCATTGTCAGCGAGTGACTCACAGCAGCCAGCTCTGGTTTCAGGTCCCAGTTTGAAGCTATAATGGTTTTGTTTTGTTTTGTTTTTCCTTTTTTCTGTGCGGGAATCCAGTCAGGCCTCACACGTGCTGTGCAGGCGCTGCCCCAGTGGCCTTCTGATCCAGCGTCCTGCTTTGTGCATCTGGAATCCGAACCCACCCGGGAGTTGGGGTGCAGCAGGGCTCTCTGGGCCCCGCAGTGACAGTCACAGCCTCCGCTGGCTGTCTTCGTCACACCGTGCATCTGGTTTGGTGGCACAGCCTGCACGGAGGAAAGGTTCATTGGCGGTGACCCCGAGTTGCAGGACTCAGGCTGGGGACCTCATGGCTCCATGTGACAAAGGTCCTCAGAGGCCAGGGAGGGGTTGGGGCAGTGACAGTGAGTGGCTGGGGAAGTAAGGCCGGGGCCCAACATGGCCGCTGCAGTGGTGCCCTCTCCCCAGGTCACTGAAGCTACTGGGGGGCAGGGTCAGAGCCCCTTGGGGTGGGGACAGTCGAAGCAGCTGAGATCCGATATTGGGGCAAAAGGGAGGCGGGCAGAGAGAAGGAAAAGGAAGCTGCTGGTCGCACTGTCCTGTGTGGCACCTCCGTGCGTGTTACAGATCACCTGGAAATGTGTCGTTAAAAGACCTGCTCGTGACAAATCTGGAACTGGAGTGACCTCTCCCTTTGTAACATGAAGACCTTTGCACGTGCTGTCACCAGGCCTCCATCCTAAATGCTATTTACTCAGAAAAGAAGCCCATCCCACCTCCCTCCTTGGGTTTTTGTTTGTTTGTTTGGTACCAGGGATCAAACAGCGACCTTGCACTTGCCAGGCAGGTGCTTTGCCACTGAGCTATATCCCCAGCCCCCACCTCCCTCTATGTAAGGTAGAGTCTTAATTTATGCTGTGGGCTCTGCACTGGATAGAATTTATAGAATGTATCTAATTTGAGCTTAGGTTTTTGTTGTTGTTGTTGTTGTTGTGCAGTACTGAGGCTTCATCCCCGGACCTTTGCGCTGAGCTACATCCCTGGCCCTTTTTTATTTAATTTTTTATTTTGATGCAAGGTCTCACTGTATCACTCAGGTACCCAGTCCGGGCTTCATTTTGCACTTGTCCTGCCTCAGCCTCCCAGAGTGTACAGACGACAGGTTCGTGCCACCACGCCCAGCCAGAGCGTAGCTGTTGGTTTATGTCCTTTTCATCCTTCACCACTCCTCATGAGTGCTTGAGCTCCGGAGGCGGGGGCCGTGTCCTGTCCTGCTCAGGTCTGCTTAGGTAGAGCCCGGCACACTGTAGGTGCTCAAATAGTTATTTAACCATGGATGAATGAAGGGTCATTGCTGGAGAAATGTGCTCAGGCCAGCCATTAGAGGAAAATGGCTGTTCCTGACCAGACCCCCTCTAGAGGCTACACTTTCTCAAAGGCAGATGTTAGATTCACCCCGAAAACAAGGCAAGGGCCAGGACTTCCCTTATGACTGTTTGCCGTGGCCGCGTCTTCAGCCACAGCTCCTGAGCATGTAGGCCCACATGTCACTCCCAAAGGTTGAGCCTCGGTGCCTGGCTGAATCATGCCCCAATTCCTTGTTGAGAGAATGAGTGGCCTTTGGAGATCAGTCAGCTACTTGTGGCTGCTAGGAAGCTGATAATCAAAGTCAGCGTTCAAAACAAGGCATAAGGGCACATCCCTGAGTCCTAGCACTGGGAGGCTGAGGCAGGAGGATCGCTGTGAGTTTAAGGCCAGCCTGGGCTACACAGTGAGTTTAAGGCCAGCCTGAACTACATAGTGAGACCCTGTCTCAAACAAAACAAAACTTAAAAAATCACAGTCAGCATTCAGCATGGGAGCCCAGGTCTCTGGGACAAACAGCTCCCCAACACCAGGGGACTTTTGAGAAATGCAAATTGTTAGGTTCCTTGCAGACCTGTTGAAGTAGAAACTCAGTGGCTGGGGGTGCCCAGTAACCAGCTCTCCACGGGATTCCAGGGTTTGCAGGTTTGTGGTCCTCTGGCATGTGAATGTGGTCCGCTTTTCTCCTTCCTGTTTCACACTATTGTATTTTAAGAGGCTTTAACTGTCTTTTATTTATTGCAATCTGCTTCCTTTTTTTTGTTTTTTTTTTTTTAACTAGAGATGGAACCCATCCCCATCTCTTATATTTTTAATTTTAAAGTGGGGGGTGGGAATCTAAGTTGCCCAGGCTGGGCTTAGTTTCACTATCCTCCTGCTTTAGCCTCCCAGAATGCTGGAATTACAGGCATGTGCCACCAAACCCGGCTGATAGCTACAGCTAGTCCAGTTCTGCCCATTAGGCAGAGAAAAGTGGCAAGCTGGTGACAGAGTTGGGGTAGACCTAATTTCCCAACTTCCAGTGCCCGGCTCTCAGCGCAGCCTTGTGCTGCTAGCTCCGGGCTTAGACTCGGTTTCCCAAGGGCTGGTGTGGTACAGATGAACTGTGGCCACATCCTGCCCCCTCCACGTGCTCCTTTAAGAGCTACCCGGCTGGCCTCCCCCGCTGCTCAAGTGCACGTGCGCCACCCCCCAGCACTCGGCGCCGGCCCCGCCCCCTCCCTCCCGGGCCGGTAAACTCCGGGCATCCATCAGTCTGTTAATTGTACTAATTAGAGATCGCAGAGGTGTTAATTGGAAAACCCTGGTATTGTGCCTGTTTGGGGAAGAAAACGTCAATAAAAATTAATTGATGAGTTGGCAGGGCGGGCGGCGCGGGTTCCAGGCGAGGCGCGGGGTGCAGTGGCCAATGTTACTGCTCAGATTAAGCGGCTGTTAATTAAAAAGCCACAGTAATTAATACTCCTGACGCCATATGGGCCCGCGGAGAGGCACAAAAGATTTCTCCACGTGTGGGGCTCCCCAACTTTTTTCCTCTTCCCCTAAGCACTCCCAGGAAGGTGGAGCTGACCTTTCCAGCCTGAGGCGCGGGCACAGGGCCGTGGGCACATTCGAAGGGGTCACTCGTGCGTGCTTCGTCGCCAGGGGAACAGGGAGAACCCTGCGACCGCAGGGTCCCCCCCGAGCGGAAGAGGCGACTGCGGCTTTGACCCAACTTCCTTCCTTTCCACGTTGCCTGCGGGAGCCTGAGGGCCTGGCCAGGCCTCCTGGGTGCCCTGGGTCCCCCCAAGGGGAACTCTGCCCACAGGAGTCCCCACCCCGAAATAGCTCTGCCCCTATCGCTGTAGGAGAGGGAGCTGGGTAGGACGCAGGCGTGAGGATGAAAGCCCCGCCCTGCCCTGGCCGATCCTGGAAAGACCTCTGACCCCGTCCATCTGTCCGTCCGTATGGGGGTTTGGGCCAGGGCAGTGACTCGCCCAAGGCCTCGCCACGGGGCCTGGAGGGCGTGGCCTGACGCTCTGCCCCTGCCTGGCCGGCCGCGATGGGTGGGAAGGCAGAGGGGCGCCTTGGTGGTGCATGCTGGGCGGGGTGACTCACGGGCCCTCAGTGGCCCCCAACAGCTTCCGAAGTCTACAGCCTGGGAGGATGGGAGATTGTGCCCTGGAGCCCCAAGTCCACCCCTGGCAGGCACCCTGAGCCTGCTGGTCCACAGTGCGGGGGCTGCCCCAGTCCCATTGCACACCCTGTGGCAAGGCAACAGGAAGTGACAGGCTGCTGGCCGGCTGCACTCTGGAAGGCAAGTGTCCCAGGGCAGAGGCAGGAGGAGTTGGAGGTAGCTAGGCAGTGGCGGCCAGGCTGGTTTTCGGGGGTGGGTGTTTGTGGGTGG